>JAVQJS010000451.1:0-11853 GCA_036024795.1 Galaxias rostratus | reverse complement strand
AATTCACTTGACATCCTAACTGTCAAAACAACATTAGCTGACTACTACTAACCAACTAAAAAAATAGGCCCAACACCTAATCTATACATGCAAGCATTAGTAGTTATAATTTATGCAATCCTTTATAAGTACTGCTTTGCAGCTTTTTATACTCAGAACCACCTCTATCGCAGTAATTGGACTGGTGCTTTTCCTCATTGTAGAACACAGCTAATAATCTTTTATTTGTCTCCAGTTTAAGGAAATGACAAGGTATATAAAATAAACAAACAAGCCTAATGGGGACACAACTATTGTTGACTGTAACAACAGATATGATTGTGGACACACAGCTAAAAATGTAAAACATGTATACACTTGCAAACCTACACTTACAAGAAAAAACACTCACATAAACAAGTACATTCTTTAAGACAGATTAATTAAATCACCAATAATTGCAGAAAGATTATATACACTGTTCAAATTGAAGAATTGCTCACACTGACAGAATGGCATGCATTAAATATTTCAGAGTGAGAGGGCAGAATAAAGCCTGTCGGCTTACCCTAAAACATAAAGGCTTTCACTCTCCCCAAAAGTAATTTCACTCTGTTCCAGTTGTGTTTTTCAATGCTGTAGCACAAGGTGAACATTATCTACATCCAGTGGATACTGGCAAGAAAACCTTAAATTAGCTGTATGTACTGTCAGCTGCGCTAGATGGCTCTTTAAAAAATAATAGGAAATAAAGACAGATTAATGTAATGAAACAAAATGTTATATGTTTTACAAAATTACAATCTAACTTACAAGCCCTTGTAAATTAGAACTATTACAATTATTATTTTAGTCAGGCAGCTTTTTGTCAAATTTGCTGCATGTTGATTCGTTTTTTTGTATTATTGTAAACACCTTATCTATATTTTTGCTACAATTCATCAGTTTTTGCAAATATGGGTACTAATTATGAGGTTGATATGTCGGGAAATGGTGCTGTAAAATTTTCATTAAGAAATATGTATAATTGACTCTCATTCACCCCCACACAATCATAATGTAAGGGATTAAATACGGCCATATAAGCCACTGTGGCTTTTGAAAACAATACATCTACAACTTTGACACAAGGTCAGTGATATTTCAGTTTTGACACCGCAACAGAAACCGTTGTCCATCTGTTTCCTTGAGACTTGTTTGACTCAGTACACAATTTATCTCATAAAACACGTCTAGAACTGAGATTAAGACGGTGTGGATCATCACTCTTGTTCTAGGTACAAACTGTTGTAATAGTCAACAGAATCTCCATGAATGGGTCAAAGGTGCATGTTTTGTGTGTAAACAGATTTTCCCCCCCCTTCAAGACAGAGACCAAATTGGCTTGTTAAAAACCCAGCAATTATTTGAGGCCCTGCTGGACAAATCAATTTCTACAGACTTTCTAAATGCTTGTGGCCAATTGCATTTCTAGTGCATCCATGCCTTCCCTTTCCTTCCAACACTGTTTAGCTGTGACTAACCCAACACTTGGCTTTAGCCCACTGGTCTCTCTCTCTCTCTCTCTCTCTCTCTCTCTCTCTCTCTCTCTCTCTCTCTCTCTCTCTCTCTCTGTCTCTCTCTCTCTTCTCTCTCTCCAAATTTCCCTCATGCCTTCTCACTGCTCTCCACCAATAAGAATGCTATAATTACTGAGAACCCCTCCCTCCCCTTATTTTGCATCCTAAGCCACGTGATCCTAACCAGGCTGGGAACCAGCCGCTGGTCCTATGTTCTTCACATCCAAGAGGAGAGGAGAGCAGCAGCGCGGCATACGGACCTACTGCGGGTCGGAACATAACCGGCCGCAGAGAGCTACAGGAGGGCTTGTTGCGTCGTGGATATTATTACTACCAAGTCGTCTGAAACGCGTGGGATATAAAACATATTACAATTTGACTTAGTTCCTCCTTTCCTCCCCTTTTTTTCGTATTTTATTCTATGTGCATCGATGAGTATCATCCCTGGTCTCCTTGCCTGCCCGTCCTCCCTGCAGTATAACCTGGCTAACTTTCTTCCAAACACCATCTCACATCCTTCATCGTTACCAACCTTTAGCTCCTGAAACCCCCCCTAAATATTGCAGTTGCATCCTCTGTGTCGGGCGGAACTCGGCGGTCAGTCTACGCTGCACTTCATGGGGCACACATTCTCGCTCGGAAAATGTTCCTTTCTTGGTCATTAAGCAGCTTTGTAAATCTGCCAGCGTCAGGAAAGCAGTTGTTGGTGCTTGTCTACGTGTTAATCCCACTTTGCTTTTGCTGTCGGTGGGAGCTGCTGAACTGAGATGGGTCTCTTGGTGGCGGCGGAGGCACTTCACGAGCCCCGACGCCTTCATCAGTGGAGCCGGACAGTTGGGGGTTGGGTTTGGATAACGGCGGTTTCGTTTCTCGCCACTTTACCTGTGGAGCAACTCCGCGCTTTTCCGTCTTCCCTAAGCGACTGCCAAACGCCTACCGGCTGGAACTGCTCCGGTAAGTGTTCTTGAGTCTCAGTAGCTTTTCGTAGGCAAATGCCAGTCAGCTGGGTCATTCATCCAGATGTGTCGATTGCTTCGGAGTTTTTGCGCAACTATAATTTTTTTCCCTGGACACTGTTTTGAACAGATAAGATTAGCTAGTTTATAGGAAGATTATTGAAAGCAACCTCAATGTTTAGTTTCTCTCGTCAATGAATGTCGATTTGTTTTTATTTGTGATTTCGGAAATGACATTGCGAGACGATGCTGCTCCAAGAGTGTTGACGTGCGGGTGCTTCTTGGACACTTGGCAAAGCTACAGCAGCAATCTACATGGCATATTCATCGTTAAAAATGTTTTTTTTTTGCTGTTCTAGCAGATGCCGATATCGTTGGTGGTGTTGTTGCTATATAGATGACCTTTTCCTATTACGTATAAATTATTGTGCAATCAGTAACTGCTCGGGACTTTACTAATTAAGGTGTTATATATTATGGGTAAAATGCTATTTGGGGAAACTCAACCTTTGTTTTAGGGGACAACAAAATTACATTGTGCCGATTCTTTTATTTCGACCAACCTGTTATAACTACTTATAGGCTATCACAATGAGTCTCCGGACTATCGTCCTAGCATGCGAAGACAGTCGGACAATATGGACAGACAATACTTATGCATGTGTACTTCAAGTAGTTTTATTTACCACGCGTATAGGCCTACCCCACATTGTTGATGGTATATAGACTATATCACCTTTTAGACGTTTGTCTAAATCAAATGGCATTGGTAGATTTAAACTGCAAAAATGTATAGCTCATTGTTTGCCCAAATAACGTTGTATGCCCGTAAATTTCTTTCGGAAATTGATTGAATATCGCAACATTAGGCGTTTTATTTCCTAGTTCAATGCCAAGCACCTGGTACTTTTCTGGCAAAGTTTAAAATATGAGAAAACAACACACCAGGCTTCAGTACTCCACCAGCCTTGATGTGTATTCAAAGGGTTGTTGGTACAGATGTGAAACCTATACTGTATAACGACAGTGGTACATAATCCGGACTAACAACAAAGTATGCCCCATCTTACTTTTGTTGCCACACAAGTCCCAGTTAATAGAAAAACATCAAGTATTTATAGGGAAATTCTAATTCCTCCCCCCGAAACTTCAATAAGCGCGTTGTAACTGTATAACTATACGAAGTCTGCCACACCAAAAAAACAAGCACATTTTGTTAAACCTTGTGTGGTGTTAAGAGTAAATTCTTGAGATAATTTTAAATTTCAAAAGAGTCAAACACAGCATAAGAAACGCAACTAAATGGCTGTTTTCCTCTGAGTATAATTCTGTTTTCGTTAGATTACCAGGATGTGTCAAACCATCCTCAACTGCCTGAAATATAGAAGTATGGATGTAGGTTATTAATGCTGTCATTTATTTAATAAAATTATAGAGGGATAGCATGTAGCAAATGTAAATAGATGACCAGGAAAAGCCATCTGCACATAAAATAGCAGACGTTTATCTCAAGTTTCATGACCTATTTTATGGTCATATTCAAGTCACAAACAAGGATAATAACTCTTCCTAACTCCTAATAACTCAAAAATAATGTATCCTATAGGATTGTATACAACAGAAAGAAAGCAAGTTGTTTAGAATTTCTGCATGCAGAAAAGTGCATCCATAAGTATGTATTGGAATATTGGAAGACACGGTCTTTCAAGCTGCTTATGCAAGGTACCACCTGTTGGTTTTTTTGTGTTGGAATTTGGCAGAGACATATGCACTATGGAAGTGATGACACGTGCCCACAGGCAGCGTTAGGTAGATTGGTCAAATTGTGCTCCGGAGACTCTAAATTATTCATGCAATAGTCTTTGTTATATGTTTGCAGCTTAAAAAGGATATATACCATATCACCTTTTTTCCTCCATTTGTGTGCCGCAAAAAGAAGCCTTAACTAGCAGAGTTAGGCATTATAGTGCCAGTCAATGCAAACAGCAGGGTTTGACACCACAGTAGCGCTTATTTACTAAAAATAAAAATAAATACAAATTATAAAAATACTTGTTTATACTTGTACTACAAGACTTGTTTCCAGACAATCAAGAAAAAGTTGAGTTGCAGGTTTATCTGTGTCTCTTGATGTGATTTCTGTTTTTAGACTTTTTACACAGTATTTTTGGAAGATTTTTCAATATATTTAAATACATGTGATATAGATATATAGGTCAGCACGGTGGCGCAGTGGTTAGTGCTGTGGCCTCACAGCAAGAAGGTCCTGAGTTCGATACCCACCCGAGTGCCTGTCTGTGTGGAGTTTGGATGTTCTCCCCGTGTTAGCGTGGGTTTCCTCCGGGTACTCCGGTTTCCTCCCACAGTCCAAAAACATGCAGGCTAATTGGTGACTCTAAATTGTCCATAGGTGTGAATGTGTGTGAGTGAATGGATTGGCGATCAGTCCAGGGTGTACCCCGCCTCTCGCCCGAAGTCAGCTGGGATAGGCTCCAGCCCCCCCGTGACCCTGCACAGGATAGGTGGTTCTGATAATGGATGTATATATATATAAAATCAATAGCAACTTGTATTCATTTATAGTTAGCCATCATAGTTTGCTGCTGGATGCAGGTTTGATCATGTACTGAAGCTAATGTTGCTGTTGTGACACTAGCAAACATTGGAAGCCCATTGTAACAAGTGTGCAACGCTGGCTTCGACAGGTCCTTTGTTGGTCTCGCAGGCCTTATGTGTAACCTATGATATCCTATCAGCTTTTTGATGTTCCCTGTGTATATGCCTATTGTCACTTTGATAACGTGGCATGGGAAAGTCAGTTATAGTCAATTAGACGAAGCCCCTCTGATCGCAAGTCCCGTTAAGTGGCGGGAAGGATCAGTGGGAAATGGGGAAAGTGTGCACGTCTGCCTTTGCGGATTTGTGAACTGAAGTTCAATAAGTACCACTAAAGGTGCAATTATTACCCATTTTATTTTATTATGAAAACATATAGCTGAAGTTAAAGATGCATGTTTTAGATGACATGTCAGAGTGAGCATTGGTCGAAAATACAAAAAGTTGTTAAAAAAAAAAGTCACACTTATGTTGGCAACTTCAAAAACAATTTATAAGCTATAACTGAATCTGAAATGTGTCTGGGCATATGTTTGATCCCTACACTAAATGTATACTGCTTTACACTTTGTATGGCTTTGGCAAATTAATTGGCAGAAATTGCTCTACAGAATTAAATGATATATGAACCTTTAATGTAAGACTATTAAAAAAAAGTTTTGAAAACAATTCGAAAGCACAGAATTAAGATCACAACAAACAATTGTAGATCTGTAGATCACAACAAACAATTGACAGCCATGCAGTCTGTGTTAAAAAAAATCCCCATCAACTCAACAGTTTCTGGCTCCCTATTATGTTAATCTCAAAGAAAACATGATACATTTAAAAAAGAAGTAGTTTGGGGCTTAACCCTAAACACGTGGGTTACTGGGACAAATCAACAGGTGCATAAAAGGTAATGAAGGTATGCAATTAATTTTTATAGTTTATACCTACGGGATTACTGTACTATACGGGAATACATCTAGAGATTCATGCCACATTGATCTCTAACTTATTGTAACAACATCTGAATGAAAGGTAATATATTGATTTAAACTACTAATGTACACAACGAAGCCAACTTCAATACAAGCCTGTTTTGTTGCAAGGGCATTATGGCTACGGTCACACTGCAGGCCTTAATGCTCGATTTGTATTAATGCTGAGATTTTTTTAATTTAACTGTTGACGTTATTCGTTTTTAATGTGACCAAAATCAGATTCCAGTGTGAACCGGTCACGGCCCTGAAGTGACCCACATGAACAAAAGAACAATAACAAAGATGTCACACGTAGAACGCTAGATCTAGAGAGACGTAGAAGTCGCATGGTTTCCAAACTAACTGTTCAGACCGAGGTCGCATTGCAAAAAATCAGACCTGCATACAATTTAGTACCACATATGGAAGGGGCAAATATCTGAATTGAAAAGATTGCATTCCATTTGATTGGTGCTGTTTACACCATTATAAAAAAACAGACCTGGATAAAAAAAACAGATTTGGGCCACTTGCCTGATGTGCGTCCGTAGCTAAACACTAGCATCTTCCTTATAACAATTCATAAACCTACCCCTGCTAGTGCCAAAAGCTCCCCTCTGCAGTTTATGGACAGTGAGTCTATTGTTATAACATGCAATGCTGTGGCCAACTTGCCACTCACCAGCATTCATAATGAACCTAATGACATAACAACAATAATGCTGATTGCTACATCACCTTGGTAAAAAAAAACAATTTGAAACCAGACCAGCTGTTGGGTTCCATTGTGTGTTGCTACACAGACTGACTTGTCAACAACAGAAAACCTAAAATCCAATGTTCTTCAGGAAGTCATGGTGGAATATTCCCTTGTAGCTAGTGTACAGTACTAACCCAGTACAACCCCTAACAGGGTGGTGCAGCCTGCAAAAGAGTAAAGTGAAGATTCAACTAAAATTTTGTATAACTAATTAGCATCTTCTTTGTAAATTAAGCTTGCTTTATCATGTTTTGTTATTTTTACATTATAGTCTATCAAAAACAAGAGTTAAGTGTCAGTGTTTTTTTTTTTGCTAGATGAAGGGTCTACACAACGCTGCATTGGGCTGTTCATTCAATCTATTATATATATATATATAATGTGTGTATATATATAAATATACAGGTATGTATGTATAAATAATATTGCATTATTACACAAGGTCTTTACATTTAAATATGATTGAGGGTGTTTTAAGGCTGTTATGGACACAGTTAGTTGTATTATCTAAGCTTCATGGCAGGGAAACGTTTTCATGGCTTTTGACACCATAACAAGGTTGACATTAAACAAATATAATATCTTTCATATCCACTTTGAGTAGGATTGGTGTTTTTTTTAAAGATGACAGAGAATGCGATAGACATTGGACATTCTTTTTTCAGAGCCAATAGATAAACGTTAAAAAAGTTAAAAACATTTTCTCTTAGGCAGAACAATTTAATGAAAGTAGTTTAGTTCAAATGATTAGTTCATATCCTAGCTGGACATCCAATAGAACGCATATTGTTGAGGCTTTCAGACAAACACAGGCTCTCTCATAGTCCTTTGCTACTAAACAAGTTCCAGGGCCGGTTCAGAGGCAAATCATGTACCCACTCTTCGCTTCTCCACCACCAGAGCCGGATCTCGGACAGAAATCTGGTTCCAAGCTGGTTTCAACTCTTTGCTGGTCTAAGATCAAGCACCACTTTTGTCCCACCTTTAATTGATTTTGATTGGCCTAGACTTTGGCAAAAGTTGAATTATTTTCCAAATCAGATAGGCTACATGATATGCTCTGTCAAAAACGTAAAAGTGCAAGGGGGTGCCGCTTTGAAAAAGAAGCTCGCCAGCCTCACCTTTAAATAAATAGAGAACGGAGAAGAGGCACTGGCAGCTAAAAAGCGTTTTCAGTTGACTCAAATGACTAGATAATGGCCAGTACTCCATTGTTATTTTGAGTTTTTCAACTTTCAGTGCCTTTTCCCCGTACTATACTTTTTTTTAAAGATATGCCTGGCATACTGCTTTTTCAAAATTCAAAAAAGTGGCGCCCCCCTTGTATTTTTCATAGTTGGCAGAGAAAATAATGTATCTGATGAGATAAATAGTGCAGCGTTTATCAAAGTCACTTCTTTCCACCGGCCAATCGCATAAAGGAGAGAATAAAACAAAAATAAATTACATAAAAAATAACAAAAGAGTACTTTTTTAAAATGAATTAAAATGTGTTTTATATTAACTCTTTTTTTAGTTATTTGAGCTAATGATGTGAAGGATTAAGGTTGTGGGTGACTTCTTTTTGGCTAGTGTGAGAAAGAAGGAGGGGAGACTAACTTTAGGGACCAGGGAGAACTATGTGGTAAATCGAGATTGCTATATTCTCCTTCTAAGGCTTTACATTAAATTTTGTTTCTGTCATGGCTTAAAGGAACCAATAACTACAACGAGTTTCAATTGATAAAAAAATGACTTAAAGCAGTAAGGTGGTGATGGTAATTTCCTGCTTCAATAATTTATCTTTAGTTTAATGATCTTGTTGGTCATGATAATCCTGCACACCAACTTCCTGCGTTAGTGATTCTTTGATGTTGGCCACCAAAGAGTTGGGGCCAGCTTTTTGGAGATGGAAAATCTAAAAACAGGTTCAAGATTTGTCTCTGGCTCTGGACCAGCCTTCAAACTTCTTTGGTGGAAAATGGGCAACAAAGGCTCTGAGGTGTAAGGATGTGGACACATTACTAATCAACTGAGAGATGGCATATATTTGTCACTGCAACAATTGTACTTGCTTTGAGGCAAATACTACATCGATTTATCTTAGTTAACCTCATTAAACATCTGTGTCGTTCCTTGGCTTAAGGGCCAACTAAATAAACAACCATGTAAATGTTTTCTTTACCTGTTTTTATACTATCGCTATATAGTTACAAATAGATTTTTATTTTATTTTCGATACATTTATGCATTGCCTTTATTTGTCGTAGAACCAACAAGTTTGTGGCCGTTTCCACTTAAAGTCCCTACTTCCAATCTACTTTCATCTTATTTTCTAATCACAAGGTAGAACAAGGTCCATTGATTGAATCTTAAAGTATTCTGGTACTGTCCCAAAAAAATTAAATATATTGCTGACATCATCCTGAGTATGGGGTGTGTGCGTGTGTGCACGTCTGTGTGTGTGTGTCTGTGTGTGTGTTTGCGCGTGTTCTCTCTGCAGCAGAAATGCTGTGTCATAGAAGATAACAGTTAAAATACTTGGCCCCACCCACTGTTACAGGAGGAGATTACAGTTAACTAAATAATTAACGAAAACAAGCTGGCAAACATAAAATATTCAAAAGGTGATTTTTTTATGCCGAAGGTTAAGATAGCATGCAAAGCAATAACTAAAAGAGAGATTTCTGAAGTTAAACATACAGTATATCGAAGCTACTTGGAAGATAAATAGAACTACAAGACATTATCTTTATCTTTTTTTTTATTCAAACTACTATATTATTTGCATAACTTTAAATTGATCAGGTTAAACATACTGCACAATTTTCCATTTCTGCTGTACCTTTTAGAAATGTTCTGCAATAATCAAAATAAAGCAAATGATCTAAGTCATTTATTAACCTCTGGGCTTTCATCGGTGTTAAAGTGTAGTGAGCCATTCCTATAACCAAAATGAATCTGCTCTAAAAAGATTAACTTTAAAAAGGTAACCCATCCTGCATTACTCGGAACTGCATACTTATATATTATCTACTGCATACCCAATGAATATATACTGTGTATACTGAATACTGAAACCAAAAACTAGGTTACAAAGAGGTCATTGTAGTTTATGTAACCGGAACATGTGATCCCAGCATTATTATGAAATTCTTCTCAAACTCAAAGGGAAATGGACACATTGCATTTTGGGGTGAAAAGCGTTGTCTATGTTCTGTATCTCTCTTGGGTTCTAAAACATTTTTTTACAGCGTCCCGGATCCTTTAGTTATACTTTATCAACACCTTACACAATATGTTGCCTCATCCATCCAATGCATTCACTACTAGTCATGCCAAACTATCCTTGGATTAAATTTACTCTATGAGTTCGATAGATATTATGTATTCTATTTACAGCTCATGTGGACTTTTGTCATGGACAAAGAGCCTGTTTGTGACACTAAATGACCATCACCATCCAACTGGCTTACCTAATTTACAGTGATGAATTCAGAAGCTACTAAAAAACTGAGTATTGCAGTAAACAACATCAATTGACTTACAGATGTATTACAATATATTCTGCTGCACATACATGATATCACTATAATGTATCCAGGACATTAGAGTTGATTACAAACATCATCCTGTTTTCAAGATAAAGGCATGACTTCATCCTGTAGAGGGTTCCAAGTCTGGTTCTCATCTTTTTTGTGAGGTCAAGCACAGGTTTTTCATCAAGCAGCAAATTAACAAAAACATTTTAGGTTGTTTGATTTGAATGAAGACAAATCAATCCGAAATAAGAGGAGGCAGTAGACAGTTGCTAACAACAAGTCTTTCTGCTCTATCTTAATCAACAAAACTCCTAAACTCACAAATTCCTTAATTGTATCCAACACTATGTCATTTTTATCCTTCTTAATTGACCTCTTTTTAGTCAAGGTAAACGTGTATGACATGTAGACCCAGTTGTTTTTGGTTACACCTCCTATGTTCTTTGTAAACAGGTTCTGATGACCGTGACACCGATCTCTTCTTGTGTGACACCAACGCGTGCAAGTTTGATGGGGAATGCCTCCGAATTGGAGAGACAGACACTTGTATCTGCGACAACTTTAAGGTAAGAGCTTTATTGTCTCCTCTCAGGTGATTGTTCTTGGTTGTTTTACATACTTTGGATATGTTTTAGATGTGAAAGACACCTAAAAGTTGTTATTGGTTTAGGTTATATGATTTATTCATGACTTACTTATAACAATATTGAGTGCTAAACGTTTAAACACATTTAAGATTGCAATCAAATCAGATTAGTAAAATTACGAGATTGATTCTATATTGCTGCCTATAGGCCAGTGTGGAAGCGTGGGTTTTAACGTAATATATGTCTTCCTCACTCTCAATCACTAAGGCTGTTTTATGCATGCCACTTCATTGACGATATTACCTTCGACATGGCCGGTGATTTACAGACCTTCATTAGCTGCATAAATCTCGAAAATTACGCTGTTCTTGATAATGGCTTTTACTTAACTATATGGCCTATCCGTAAAGAGAAAGCAACAAACCAGTCTGGGAGGTATTGATTTTTCTATTACGTTTGCCTCCCTCGTAGCTTATATGCAATGCCACTACTTGATTGAATAAAGCTATCAAAATCTAACAACGCTGCCCTTGTTGTGTTTGAGTTTAACTTAATGTTCTGTCCACATCCACATGCATATTGGGACGCCTACCGAGGCAAAGCCCAGGCACTGGGCAGACTGACACTGGATCTGTCGCTGGCTCTTATCGCGATTCCCTACGTCCACGGAAGTGAACGTTAGTAGAGGCACGCAGATAAATGGCATTATAGTTCAATTTCTCCTTCTCAGATCTTGCACTGATAGTCCTGTTGTTTAGACATGAAGCCCGCCTGTGTGTGCAGGGAGGGAGGGCAGTCCACACCAGGGACATTTTCAGATTGAATTCTGTGTCGCTCGGCGATGGGCCTGCATGGCACGTCTTCTTGTTGTGTGTGTATGAGTGTGCATTTGTGTATTCCTAATGACTAA
>JAVQJS010000412.1:0-11110 GCA_036024795.1 Galaxias rostratus | reverse complement strand
CTAACACGGGGAGAACATGCAAACTCCACACAGAAAGGCCCTCAGGTGGGATTCGAACTCAGGACCTTCTTACTGTGAGGCAACAGTGCTAACCACTGCGCCACCGTGCCGCCCAGAATTCGAATATATCGCTCTTAATTTATGTGACAGGAAATCGTGGTTCTATTTTGATGTGACGTAATGTCAACATGGCCAATGAACGTCTGAAGAATCATGTCGAGAACCATCATTGGCTTGTTTTAAAAGGGAGGGAATTTAAACTATACCGAACGTTCAGACTTCATTTTGTTATTTTATGCCACAAAGTATTGCGGGCATAGTATACGGGTCACAGTTGTTCAATCCACGACGCACGTTTTTTGAGGTAAGTAATTCATAATGGTTATTTTTTAAAGAACATGAACTGTACGTGTCAAAATATGTATTTTCTAAGGTTACCGAAACTCAAGAATTAGCTAGACAACGAAAGTTCACGTTAGCTTGTTAGCTAGCTAGCTTGCGCTACATAAAGCTTTTAACGGTGCAATAATCTTTAACACAAACGTATTAAACAAATGTAATCCTGTGATCAAAGATCTCCCTCTAAACGTGTTAATTTAGCTAACGATAGTCAGCGTTCAGTTTGCAAACGATGCAATTTATCCTTTTGTTTACTTGTTGGTGTATCGTAGTTGTAAAACAAAAATACTGGTGTTTTCACGTTACACGCATGTTTTAGTTTGTAGGTTTCTTCAGTGATGAATCTATATAGAACCATAGAGCCAAACTATGAACGAGACAGTCCAATATTTTACAAATGTTGGGGCATCGATATCTTGTGCAGAAAACGTTTTTTTTACCCGAAACGTTTTTCTGTGTTGATTGTTTTTGCATTACAGAGCCATAAGCGAGTCTGAAGAAAGACTTCGACTTCAACGTGAAATGGATATGAAATTAACTGCGAGCGACATGGATGTAGGATATGAATACGATGCCCCGTCCCATGTCATTGATTTCAAAACTCTGGATAACGCAGATAATGCAGATCATTGGTTTGGTGAGTTACTCCCAATATTTTATTAGTCTGGTTCATTTTCAAACGAATTACTAAATCTGCTATACATACATACATTACAGAACGTGCCACATTGCTAGAAACTGGCTAGCGTAGGCAAAACTGCATGCATTGATTGCTTTTGCTTACTGAACCCTCAGAAACACAGGCCTCTGGAGACCACGAGCTCCTTGCCACTCCACTGCTCCATGGTGTGCCCCATGGAAGAAGCACTAAGGCAAACTTGCCAAAAGCCGTTGTGTCTCCTCGCATGAGATGTTTGGACTCAGGTGAGTGTCCTCTGCGCATTTAATCACGTGTTGTTTTCTCTTTTTTGCTTACCCCACCCCCTGCATGCTTAATGCTATTTCAAATGTATTCTGTCTTAGAAGAACCAGGTACTTCTCCCACACCACCTGCAAACATAGTGACGTCCTGGGGTAATCGAGGTACCATCCAGAAGACAACAGCTCATCCAAGGGCTAAGGCCTCCAATAAACCGCCTGCTCAGCCACGCCGGTATGGTACAGTAACTTTGGAAGAGGGGAGGGGGCTATCCTATATGCCTATAGCGGCCAGTTATAGACCTGTTGTTTAATTTACAATGGGAGTCGTCATATCACAAGCCATACTATCGTATAGACAATAATTTGAAACAGAAACATTTCCCTTAAATGTTTTCTCCTACCACAATTAGTAAATTGTTGGTTAGATTTAAACTGTATTTTTATTTAAAAAAATCTTGTGTTCCTCTACTAAAGGGTGTCTAAGCGGAAAGAATCCGCCAGCCAGCAGGATGAGACGACCCTTGTACAAGTGGCTCCCCCAGTCAAAAAGCTGAGGCGGTCAGTCAGTCTCTCACTGCACACTACCCAATCATAATGCATACTTGACTGTTGTGTGGTTAGCTAACTGGTTCACTGAAACCTGTGTTTACAGCAGCAATAAGTCCACTGCTTTAAAACGACCTAACGTGACCAATCGCTCACTGAGAAGGTAATGGTGATATATTGTCATATAGCACTGGTTGGTGTTCATCACGAGGCAAAGTGGCACAAAATCCTCGCCTCCTATTTTTACATTAAAACTGGTGGTAGATAGCGAATTTAGTTGACGGAACATCCCATTCTCTTGAACTGCTGTTAGAATTTAACTGGCACACTGGAACGTGTGGGTCCATGGAAGCTGGTGTCCACGATCCAATTTAGACACTTGCTGACAATGTCAACCAGCTTTACCTTGTTTACCGTGTAGTAGCTGTTCTTCTATACCTGTTTTGGATGTGTAAGGCTGTTAGGTTTCTAACATTTAGAAGTATCCTAATAGGCTGTGCTCTTCCCCAGGAGTTCCACGTCTTGTCAGCCAATCAGAAAGAGCTGTAGTGTCCGTAGCAGTGGTGGTCTTGACCCCCGGTCGGCAACAAAAGCTCGGGCGCTAGCGGCTAATCGCAGCGTTCTGTCCAAGTGAGTCCAGCTGTGTTTTATTTATAGTGAAGCTACAAAAGACGAGGAGAAATGTTGATCAACAAAACCAAATCAAATATTTATCAAAAGAGTATGGGGTTGTTTTACCCCACCTAGCCTCAGGGTGTTCTCCTAATCTATGCTCCTCCTCCTGATTCCAGCCAGCAGAAGAGCTCAGAGCAACAGGAGCTGGAGCGTATCAGGAGTCTGCAAAGGGAGGTGGCTGAGCAGCGGAAGAAGAACGAGGCCAGCTACAAGGCAGCCATGGCTGGCAGTGAGTCTCCCTCATCTTACATTACTGTGTCAGTGTACAGCATATCAACCACCACCTGCAGCCATTGAAATTACACCTTTTATTAACCTCTGGTGGTTATTTTCAAGTCCTGTCTTGGATGTGTATTTTACTGTCATGTCTATCTACAAATGGGTAATATTTGAATTAATGGCAATCTGGTAAAAAATAAATAAATGAGGATTTGACTTGTCATCCTTGTTGTCTATACCGTTATTTTTCCAAATTTTCTTTAGGTAATTTGCCAAAAAAGATGGCCCCTTTGACCACAGTGCCGAAAGAGTTTAACTTCAGCAAAGACGTCCGCACCAAGCCTAGTGCGCCTTCAGACACAGTCCACAGAGAAATGGACTTCACTGCTCAGCTTCGCAAGCACCCAGCCTCTCCGGTCAGTGCTGTGTACTTTATAGGGACAAAGTCGGCAAATAAATTGTTTTACAGTGGTGATTCAAATGGATAAAAAAGCTTTCGTTTTCATTAAGCACTAGCTACATTATTTAAGTGGGTTATTAAGCTTTTCCCCCACATGTTTGATAATGGACTAAGGCACATTGACTCATCTCCACTCAAAGTGCCTTTCAAAATGCATTTATTTAAGCAACACTTTGTATGAGAATACTTATCTAATCCTCACTCATTGCAATAGGTGTAATAGAATGCTAATTATACTAGACACCGTTGTCAAATATGTAATGGAAAAGCAGTAGATGTCAACAAGTGGGAGAATGGATGAGTACACCATTTGCTTATTGACCCCACAGAGAGATTTCCAATCTCTCATGAGGTTTGGCTCAGAAAATGTTGGATTGTTCACGGCAGGCTAAGGGTCCCAGGGCCACCACGGTGCCTGTACCTTTCAACCTGTCGGCGGGCAGCAGGAGGATGGTGGAGGAGCCCACTGCTTACGTTTCCGTAGCCCAGCAGGTAGAGGACTTCCAGAAACGCACTCCGGCACGGTACCATTTGAGAAGCAGGCAGAGTCAAGCCAGAGGTGGGCTATTCCTTCTGCTTGGTTATGGAGCATGAATTACCAGATATTGATAATTTGTCCTGGTGATCCAACTGTATCTCCCCTTGACTCTCAGGGCCTTCTCCAGTGAAGGCTGAGCACCCCAGGCTCACCCAAGCTCACACTCCCCAGCTAATGACCCGCCAGCGGAGCCGGCCCAACACCGCCAAGAGCAGCCAAGAGCTGGAGAACGAGGAGCTCCAGAAGCTACAACAGTATGTCTATTTCTAGTTGAATTAGGGAAGGGCGGTTTTAGGCCTTATCACTACCAGAATAGTGATATCACAATATTTTGGGTAATGGATAAACAAAAAGTGTGTGTGTGTACAGTCCGTCTCTGATTGCTGTTGTTTGGTGGTCAATCCGTCATGTGCCTGGAAGAGTGGTGTGGTGTGAAGTTCAGACCAAATGAAAAGGGTGCTGGTTGTTACATCGGTCGTTTTTTATTTTCACTCATAAGGTTCAAGTTCAAAGCCCTGGAGCTGAACCGTAAGATCCTGGAGTCCGCACTGAACCCAAAGAAGCCGGTTTCCAAAGAGTCCACGCGGCCTGAGGTTTTCCAACACCAGATCGAGAAGCGCCTCCAGGAGAGGAACGCTAAGAAGACTGTGGAGGAAGAGGATCCACATTCCTTCCATTCCCGCCCTGTACCCGCCCGCATCCTGGAGGAAGTTGTGGTTAGACTTTCACTCTTATATTTCTGCACTTTTGATACAAGGTTGACAACATGAAATCGAAAGGCTTTTTTTTTTATTTGAGTAATATGTAATGAGATTAATAAGTTTAACGTCCGTCCTAAAGGGGGTCCCAGAGAAGAAGGTGTCTCATCCTACCGTGCCAGAATCCCCTGCCTTTGCCCTCAAGAACAGAGTGCGCATTGATAAGAAGGTAGAGGAGGTAAGGATTTTCACTTTGAAAGTCATAGATAGAAAGCTTTGCTGTGTTGGTATCGGTTAGTAAATAGTCTGTCTCATATTTAATTAAAGTGGAGACAGGACCATTTAATAGTGTGAGTGCTGTTAGACTCCTTAGGGGTACAAATTCAAACTAAGAATAACCAGAATGGGATGTCAAATCTATTTAGCTTGCTAGTCCAATAGTTGCTGTGCTGATTTCAGGTGAAAGCCGTGGCCCCCATCAAGGCTCACGCTGCGCCTCACTTCGGCCTCCCCTTCCAGCCACGACTCCAGGAGAAAAGCAAGGTGGAGGTGTGCGCCTTCTCATTCGAGGAGAGGGAACGAGAAAGGAGAGCGCTAAAGGAGAAAAGGTTGGAGGAGCTGCGAAAAGAAGAGGTAGCTTTTTGTTCCGGTTCAGCAGTGAATGCCAAGTGTCATAAATTATTTATAAGCACCTTTCCAAACAAATGTTACATGGAACTTGCTAAAACTTTGTCTTTTATTTTGTAACAGCTCAAGACTGACCCTAGGACACTCACCACCTCTTCCTGTTCCTTCCCAGGTGCCTAAGTTCAAGGCCCAGCTGCTGCCTGACTTCACAGAGGTGGTGCTGCCAGAGAAGGTGGTCCTGGAGCCCACCAGGACGGAGCCCTTCAGGCTGCTGATTGACGAGCGGGGGGCCGCCAGGCACGATCGCTGGGACAAGATGGTGAGATGCCCACAGGAAACTAGCAGTCAGACGCTCACCATATACTAATGACAAACGCCCTTTATTTTGACTTGTGACACCCTTTAAACACTCACCCATGCCCGGTGTAGTAACACACACACCCTTTGTACCTACATCAGCACATTTGCTCTCACTCCAGGTAAAGGAAGAACAGAAGCGTGTGGCAGAAGCGACTACTTTTAAAGCTCGACCAAACACTGTCACTCACAAAGAGCCTTTCATTCCCAAGAAGGAGAACCGTTCCATTCTGGGTAAGCTCCATCATCAAGCTCTGTATTCATATGCCTGCCTTTCCTCTGCTGCACGCTGCGGGTGGAACCCCCCCTCCAGCTCCCTCATCGTCTGTCTTCAGAAGGCCTCCAGCCTGGCTAGCAGGGCCCTGGCCTCTCTCAGCACGTGGATGTTGTTGGTGTGGGTCTATAATCTCTATTTGTTTGTTTTTGCTTCCTGTGCTCCACTTATCCTTCACCTCCTCCCTTCGTATTCACTCCTCTACTTCTTTGTGAAACATCACCCTTCCCCATCACCAAACCCCTCTCCCACTGGGCTTTCTGTAGAAGACATTAACCGTTCAGTAGTTCCAGAGGCCTTTGAGCTCTCTACGGAGCGACGTGCCAAGGAGCGACAAGAATATGAGCGTCAGCTAAATGAGAAGGAGACCCTCAGGGCACGTGTGGAGGAGGAGCACCGCATGGAGCGGGAGGAGCGGGAGAAACAGGAGCTTTGCCGTCTCCGTCAGGACCAGGTGACTGTCCCAATCTCCTTATACGGTGGCAGGTTTTCAGAGGGAAAGTCTTTGGTTGGCTAATCGTGTTAAAGCTTAAGTTTGTCAAACTCTTCCTTTTGTCTCAGGTCCACAAGGCTCAACCAATCAGACATTACAAACCGGTGGAGCTAAAAAAAAGTGACGTCTCTCTCACCATACCCCAGTCACCCAACTTCTCTGACCGATTCCGCATGTGAAGAGTGTGGGACACTCCGTAAGAACTTTGGGACCTTTTTTGTATATATTTTCCCCTCGATTCTTCCGTTTACAGGACTTTTGCAACCAGTCTTAGATTTTATCTTTGCATTTTGAGCGTGGAGGGTTTTCCCACTTAATTTTTTTTTGTCTTATTGGCAGGCACATTTACAGCTCTTGTTTCTTGCCGAACTGTATGATATACTAATCTTGACTTATTTTATTACCTGTTTGAAGAATAAATGTTTATGCAAATTGACAATAAAGAGTTGGCCTGATGTGAGCAAGATTTTGAATTTTAAAATGGAAACCATACAGATTACACAACAGTGAAACGGTAGTTAGCCAACCTTTCGTTTTGATAAAGCTTGAATGGGAATATTTTAACGCAGACATTGTCTTTATATCAGAATTCAAAGATATTTCAGTTAAGATCCCTATTTATGAACTTGCGTTCTAGATTAAAACTGACAACTGTTTGAACTTCAACATATGTGGCACCCCTAGATCGAAAGAAACGAGTTGCAGCCTGTCCCTCGATACAAAGTTCATAATTTTTCGACATGTGTAATTGGATCATCTTTGGCAACACTTGAAATAAAGGCATTATGATGGAATGTCGCCACCACGAAGTACTAAAATAGGTGCATGTATTTTCCCAGTTGAGACAACTGGGTCTGTTCGCGTTCATTGACGTCTAAGTGAACTAGCAGGCATTCCACTCCTATCAGGTCCTGTTCAACAGCCTCCACTTAACCCTCCGTGCCTGTCTATTTCTGTACCACAAGCTGGAAGGAAAAGATAACCCCCAATGTTCTCTGTCGTTCAGACGGAACCGAACCAGAAACTCAGTTTATGGACTACTTCATTCAACAACAGTTAGTTTTAGAGTTGTCGAGCCGTAAGGTAAGGGAACCTCAGCTGGTTCAAACGTTGTAAAGTGTGGAAAAGAGTGATTGACCTTATTTGATGGTTTACGCGGACACATTAAGTTTGATTATTTACTTAGCCGTCGGATCGCATGTTATTGAACAAAAAAAATACAATTACTCGCGTGGGTATTTAACAAAATTATGCAAATTGGGAGACAGACTTATATTCATAGCCGTTTTTTTTGCAATGTGCCTTGTGTAAAAAAAACGCCCTTTGAGAGACCAGTGGAGATGGGTTCGGAGGTGTGCCAAGCGCTTGTCCTACCTTCTGAATCATCAACGTTAGAGGCCAAAGTAGACAACCTGGCTTGCAAATTGGACCAGCTACTGTCGAGAGGAAATGGAGGCTGCCCGGTGTGCCTTACCTGCAATCTGCACCTTCACCACTGTCAGGCGACCGAGAGACATAATTTAGCTCAGTCCAGGATGATAGAAACCTTCGAGAGACGACTTGAGGAGATGCAGAGGAGCATTGACAAAGTGGTCATAGGTTTGTGCTGTACTTGTTTAACTGTTTGATCAATAACTAAAGAACATTCAAGTTCGCATGTATGCTGTCAGTATAATGTCGACGGTGGTGGAAGCTTAGTTGAACTATTTTAAAGTTTGAATGGCAAAATCTTTCTTTATTTGTCTTCTAAAATTTCACTAAGATATACAGTTTAATGCTATGCCCCATACTTGAAAACATTAACATGATTATTTTTCTCATTTTTTTAAAATTTACTTTAAATATAAAGCGTATTTTTTAAAAAAAAAGTGGTTGTCTAATAATTGTGTTGTTGACAACTCTTTTTGAAGGTGCTGGTTTTGTTAAAGCAGCCTCCTCTAGCCAGGGAACACTAGAGATGATTCCGCCGCCAGTTATCGCTGCCACGGTAAGCATGCAAGGAACTCTAAAGAGTACACAATGATAGTTGTTACCATTTAACCGAAGTTTTTTTAAAAAAGTTTTTTTTACTAAAATTGAAAGTTAAGTGTATTTGTCTTGTTATTAGATGCTAAGTCAATATGCTTGAAGAAGAGACAGACAATATAAACCGGGTGCTTTCCTTCCTAATCTCAGGATGCCTATACAAATCATTCAGCGAACAAGAAACAGAGCAAACAACCAGCTCATCCAACTCCCTTAAAGACAAATGAAACACCAGATCATCCATCTGCCCCAAAGACAAATGAAACGGCAGCTCATACAACCACATTAAAGACAAATGAAACACCAGCTCATACAGCCGCATTAAAGACAAATGAAACACCAGCTCATACAACTGCATCAAAGACAAATGAAGCACCAGCTCATCCGACTGCCCCAAAGACAAATGAACAAACATCAGCTCATCTGACTGCCTCAAAGCTAAATGAAACACCACCTCATCCAACTGCCCCGAATACAATTGAACAAACATCCCTCCATCCAACTGCCCCGAAGACAAATGATCAAACACCAGCTCATCCAACTGCTTCAAAGTTAAATGAAACACCACCTTATCAATCTGCCCCAAAGACAAATGAACAACAATCACTTAATTTTCCTGCCTCAAAGATAAATGAAACACAAGCTCATCCAACTGCTTTAAAGACAAATGAACAAACTCCAACTCAGCCAGCTGCCTTAAAGACAAATGAACAAACTCCAACTCATCCATCTGCCTTAAAGACAAATGAACAAACTCCAACTCATCCAACTGCCTCAAAGTTAAATGAAACACCACCTCATCCAATTGCCCAAAAGACAAATGAACAAACAGCAACTCATACATCAGCCTTAAGGTCACGTGAACAACCAGCTCATCTTGACTTCTCAAAGTCAGGTAAGTTTGTCACTTAAATATTTTATCCTGCTGGAATGCAGTTGACCCAATACTAACCTACACTTTTTGCCTGTAGAGTTTGTTGCGGGTTTCTGCCAAAATTCTCATAAGTAGCACATTTCTTTGGACTCGTCATGAATTAGTACCTCTGCGTCAGTTACTCTATCTCAGATTTTTTAGATAATAAGACATGTATTAAAGGGCTTCTGCTCTTTGTAAATGTAATTTGTTAAAATTAGTGAATTCATTATCATATGTTGTCATTACAAAATATATGTTACCTCCATTTATGCAACCAGTGTAAAGTTAAGATCCGTTATAATAAATAGGTAATGATAATGGTGATCAGAGATATATCACATTTTATAATCGTGGTTTGGGATCTGCAGGTCCTGTTGCTGAGCAGAGGATCTCAAAAGGAACCCCAGCCAAAGGTAAACCTCCATCTGACCAGAGCCAAAAAACAATACCTGTTGCAATCCCAGTAACTCCTGCCCATCCAAAGACAAAGACCACAAAGGTACAGTCACTGATGACAACATTTTTTCCTCTTCTTCAAATTGTTCTACAGATTACAGTGGAATGCATTTCACAAAGTGTCTGAAATATCACTGTTTATAAAATATTTTTCAAAAAGTGTAATTAGTGACTAGCAATGTCTCATTCTTTTTTACATGGCTATAACAAAAAAATATGAAATGTGTGCCAAGAAATTACAAAAATGTGTAATAATGGGTTTACCAAGGCATGACACTCTTTTAATTATAGAATTCTAAGCTTTCATTATTTTATTCTAGATAATATGTTAGTATTTGATTTTGAAGAGCAAGATGATAAATTCCATAGAACTGTCATCAGTACAATCCAATACTGTTAAAAACATGCTTTTTTCCAGACGGATACCTCAAGATTAAAGCCTACAGACAGATATCAAGCCTCAAAACAACCCAAGAAGAGTACAGTAGTTTTAGCGGAACAGCCAGCTAGTGGCTTCTGCCCCTCCTCAGATCAAACCAACCTCACAGCAGAGTCCAGAGGTGCAGAGGAAAGCCAGCGAGCAACAGTTGTAGCCGCATTACCCAGTGATGATAACCTCTTAAACCCTGCGAAGGTACACTCTGTTTATTTACCCTGCCATTGATTAATAAATAAAAACCTGTGTCTATCTTGAGGGGTCAGTCTTCACAAAACTATTTCAACCATAGATACTTTGCTCAGCATGAATGATTATGCGTATATTTAAATGTTTATTTGTATTTGGGCACAATCTTTCTATCTTGGGTGTCCGTATATACACTTTGCTTAGTAGGAATGATTAATTAGCTTATTGTGTTTGGGCAGACCACACCTTTAATGGCAATATACTAACAGAGACAGATTTTTGTTCCTTTAAGATAAGTCTTATATTCTTTACTGTCAGACTTCCTCTTCAAAAAAACCAGAGACGAGCACACAGCAGAGCCTAGAATGGGACAATGTCCTCACGTGCTCCCAGCAAAGTGACAACTCCAAAGTGCCACACAATGTGATGGGTCACTTCTTAGCAGTTAACAACCCACCAATGGCAGAGCCCTTCAAGAAGCGTGAAGATACAGGATTGGCTGGTGAGACAGCCTCACCTGCCAAACATGGTGCAGCACCTGCCGGGATGATGTCACAGCCAGTGCCTCGAGGCCCCTGTAGGTTGGCGCTGCCCACTCTGTCAGCAGACGACGCTGCACTGAGACACACTCAAAGCTGCCCACAGACCCTAGAAAGGTACACACATTCTCAGGGCTCAGATAATCATCAGCTTCATAATACAAATATTTATTAATATGAATATTACTATTAATGTTAGTTTTGTTAAAATATGAAGTCATGTCAGGGCGGCACGGTGGCGCAGTGGTTAGTGCTGTTGCCTCACAGTAAGAAGGTCCTGAGTTCTAATCCCGCCTGAGGACCTTTCTGTGTGGAGTTTGCATGTTCTCCCCGTGTTTGCGT
>JAVQJS010000410.1:0-13732 GCA_036024795.1 Galaxias rostratus | reverse complement strand
AAATCAGTTCTAAACTTTAACTTCAATAAATAAATATAAATTCAATATTAAAACAAATATTAAAGTTAAACATTTCTGTATCAGTTCTGAAGTAGTACACCACAGTTGTGTGAATGGATTAATAATTTGTGGAAGGATACTGGAGTTTCATCAAAGAATAAAATTTATTTCTAATTATAGGCAAGCTATGTACAGATATACAATGAAAAAAAAATTTAAAATAAAAAGAAAGAAAGAAAAAACAGAGAAAATTGGTTGGAATGGTCACAGAACTCAGTAAATGAAGATTTTATACCCACCAACCTACAGTACCTGTGGTATCCTAAGGATGATGTCCAAAATGTACAACATCATCTGTTACCAAACAATATGCACCACTAGCACTTGCAGAGTGTCTATGCTCTTTTTTTTGTCAATCCAACAAGAACATTTGTGAAAATACTATTTGTATAGTAGCGACTACGGGAACATCAACAGAGACTCGTTTCTGTTTGACTCTGTCCTTGCAGATATTGAAGCAAAAAGGTCCCACCAGCTTGATGAGACATGCTTTGACCTTATTCACAAACACAACATACTCAGTCACATCTGACAAAAGTAGGATCCCATATCTGCGTTTACAGGTCTTAATAACTCTTTACATTAACATTATAAAAACATAACAAGGAAACATACATGATAACAATGAAACATTAAGTGCCTACTGTCTATTGCAATACACAGTTACTTGCCCAGAATGCTGGGAAATACAACCGGCGCTATATTAAGTTAATTTTTTAAAGTTTGATGTAAGAATGATAAGTTAAAAAACTGGGGAAATAGCCAGGTTTCATGTACAAAGACAAAAGTAGTTCACATGAGCTAACTCGAATGAGTAAACTCGTTTGGGTCAGAACAATAGAGATCCACATCTGTTCACCTGCTTAATTGCCGTTGTTCTTGCATAGACTGCTTGCTAGCGTAGTTAGCCTGCTTTATGACCAAGTGACGGCTGGTATCGTATTCTTTGAAAATCGTTTCTTTACATATCAGGCAAGATCGGACTATATATCGGGAAAAAAATATTGTGTTATCCACTCATTATTAAACACTCTGCACTCTTTGTCCACTTTTCTTTTCTTTGTTCCGCTAATTTTTACAGAAGGGCCAAAGGGCAAAGCAAAAGTGAAGTAGCGAGTAATCCACCACACTTCAACAAAGGTCAATAACATTGTGTGTCTGGTGTGTGCCATGTATTGCGTAAACGCGGGCATTGCAGGGAAAAGGTGAAACAAATTAGGTTTAATGGTAATATAACAGAATGGAATGGAATGGAATGGAATTGACTTTAATTGAATTTAATTGAATTGAATAATTTTGACAAGTTCGATGGGCCGGATTAAAAAGACCAACGGCCCGTATATGGCCCATGGTATCAATTAAGACTCAGATAAACCAAAATGTATGTGTTTATTGATTTGGATAACATTAAGCAGTGCAATGTTTATCAGCCAAGTGCAACAGAGCTGCCGCTATGCCAACTTTGAGTCGATTTAAGTTTGACCTGCCTAATAAAGGTAAATATTAATTGTTTTGAGGCAACCAAAAATAATTTTTTCAGTCATTTGACTTAAAGCACGCTACTTGTTCTGAAGGGAGCCTATGAAGGAATATCTGCTTGCTAACACCTTATCTTACAATGTTATGCAGTTACATCCATTTGATTACAAGTGTTCAAAAAAGTAAAAGCAGAGTCCTACTGCAGGCACACTGTAAAATCTTATTAGTCAACCTTACTTTAAAAAACATGCAAACCAATCGCTGAAAAAAAGAAGTGAAATTGGAATTAAATGGTTTCTGTATAATTAACTTAGACTTGAGTTGACGTAAGTAAAATAAATGCAAAGAGTACTAGGTAATTTAAGTAATTCAATACAATACAATACAATAATTTCAATCGAAATTGGCTGGCTGTATTCCATACGGCACACATATTAGATAGAATAGAATAGCTGGGAAAAATGGGCATAACAGCACCTGGTAATGAACAACCCATGCAACGTCTTTTTGCTGGTGTTTGTTCGCTCTCAAGAGGCGGCCGGGTGGCTCAGTGGTTAGCACTGTTGCCTCACAGCGAGAAGCTCCAGGGTTCAATCACTACCTGACCTAAGGGCCTTTCTGTGTGGTTTGCATGTTTTCCCCGTGTTAGCATGGGTTTCCTCCGGGTACTCCGGTTTCCTCCCATGGACCTAAAATATGCAAGTTAATTGGTGTCTAATCTGTTTGTAGGTGAGAGTGTGAGTTGTTGTCTGTCACTATGTGTTGGCCCTGTGATAGGCTTGCGACTGGTCCGGGGTGTACCCTGCTTCTCTACACTTCATAGGATAAGCGGTATTGCTAATGAATGGATAGACCTTTAGAACTGCAGAAAAATTAGTAATGTAAATAAATAAGTAAAAACGTGCTGCAGTCAGCAAAACAAACAGTAAATACTGTATCCGGAAATCAAAGCATCCAGCCATTCAAACCTTTTGTCAGTGCAGGCCTTCTCACACATGCTGTCACCCACCATATACTCGCATCATACATGGAGGTTTGCCAGTGTTAACTTTTGGCGGGTTTGCAAAGCTAGAAAAACTTGGCAGCGCAGTTCCAGTTGGGCGAACAACCACCGCGTCCCTTTGCTGATTTTTGTTTGCCTAGCCTCGGGAAAAGCAAACTATTTCGAGCCTGTAGTAAATGTCCAGGGTAAATCTTCAGCCTTAATAGGCTTGGTTATTAAATTAAAACTACAGAGGGCTAAACATATGAGCACAGACATAACTCATGGTGACTGTAATGTCAAACATCCTTATTTACCAAAGTAAGTAGGAACAATAACTATTAAAACAACCCTAAATATGTGCAGAAATATATATAATGAAGAACAGTAATACATCAGTCTTCAACAAATGCACCCATGGTCCATATTGTTAAGGCCCCGCCTCTGGAACGCTATGTTATACCTCATTATATATCTACCTAACGCAACTTGATTGTTTTAAGTTGGCTCAACTTTAAACAATAAGTAAATTGCTTTTTTGTACCCTGCAAGTAGCATGACTTAAAAAAGTGAGAAGTACAGATTGATTGATAGCCGAGAATAGTTAACTAGGGTATGTAAATCAAGACAGCTACTCAATTTTACAATGCATGCTGTTATACATCTTAAAATAATAATAAACAAATAAGTACATTTCTTCCAGAGGGTGGGCATTTTCTGTCCCCTTTTTCAGAAATAACATAGCTGCAGATGAGATGATTTGCTAAATAATCATAGTTTTAAAAAGACGTTCAATTTGCCAAGTCTGCCCCACACACGCACGCATGCATGCACACACGCACGCACGCAGTAGTAGTAGTAGTTGTATCCAGGGTGCATGTGGCAGTTGTGTAACGCACCTGTGGTAATGTATGCTGGAGGCGACTTGCAAAGGTATTGGGGCAAATAGTGGGGTTTATTCCGATGTAACCGATAATCCTTCTCACTGCGGCAACGTGTCTGTTCAGATACCCGCTCCATCAAGTCGGAGCTGGGCCAGGCACAGCGCAGTGTGGAACTCTGGCTCTTCTTCATACTTAAGGTCAAGGGACAGGAAGACTTAGAAGTAATGGGACAGGAGGACTAAGAAGCATCTCCATTTGGACTTCATCCAACCGACATGTGGACCCCTCCTCCTATTGCTCATAGGTCAGACCAGATGCATAGTGCAAAGACTAAATCTTTGGCGTTCATGTGCCTCTACTTCCATCGCTTCGTCGCGCTCCAGAATACACACAAATACATAGTTTATCTGAAAGAAAAGCACTAACACAAATACTCAGTCTCTGCTCCAAGCATATAGTAAATCCACACAGCAAACCAAGTCAGCAAGAACTCCTCAGGATTCAGCAGCATAATTTTCCTTTAGTGTAGCATTCCTAAATGTGGCCTCCCATTTAATTTGAGTTTAGCAATAGCATCAGGAAAGCACCCATGAGTAGAAGTGTAGCTAATTCCGTGCCTTAGCCTTTGTTTGTCGCTGTCCAACTATCCAGGGGGAAGCTTGACTAAGGGTAGCTGCAAGGGTGAGGGTGGGCAGCGTCAAGGAGACCCACAGATCACATTAGACGACAAAGAGTGCTGGAGGGAGGGCTCTGCTGTGTGCTGAGAGGCTAACACAAAAGAGGCAGAGACATTTGAGCAGCTACGAGAGGGAGGAGACGAGTCTCCCTGGGAAAATGAGGCAGCAGCCGACACATTTACAGTCCTCTTCTATGTCGCTTTTTCTCATTTGTTTATCATTTCCTTTGCAGTCTGACTGACCGTGTTGATCCATCCATCGACACAGTACTTACATCAGAAATGTAGGTTTCCTTCAAAAAATGAGTGGCGTTTGAGTGAATATATATATATATATATATTCATAAATAAATATGTACATATATAGATCTTTGTAAAAAGATATACTTCGAAATGACAAAACACTAGTATACACCAGTACTCAAATAAGCCATTAATCCAAGAAGAAACATATGTGCTCTTCTAACTGTGTTCCAAATTTCTTTCTTCTAGTCGTTTGTGTGGCCTTTCTCTGGTTGCTCACCCGCTTCGTTGTTATCGCTGTGCAGTGCCGGGAGGAGGAGAGAAAAAATGTAGAGGGGACGGGGGCGGGCAGAGTGCATTTCATTAAACCAGCCCTCTCCTATCCATGTTTGAATGTGACTCCCTCTATAGAAATACGTTGTTTCTTTCTCATAAGACAGAAAATAATGACTACAAAATTTTTGTCTGTCTATATTACAACATTATTTGTTAGAATACCAGTGTATATTATTTTTAATTGCTTAATATTCTCCTGCCCTGAGATTTATCAGAAAACGTTTTTGGAAAAGGTGTGACTCGTACTGGATGATAGGGTTGTTGTCATTGAAAATAAAGTACAAGTACAGACTCATGTATGTAATTGTTGAACGTGTTAGATTTTTATCTGTCAGGAAAACGCACATACCAACGCTTTGCTTGTACGATCAGGCTCTACGATTGTATTCAGCATAACACAATCTAAAATTAAATCTACATTGTTACAGGAATAACAGCTGTTTGTCAGTGGACTGATCCTTATATGAGATAACCCCAGCACAACATGCAAAGGGAAAAGACCTTCCAAACCGTTCATTTACAAATGAACCAAGCAAACTACACCCGCCACCCAATTCATTAGGTACACCTTTTTAGTAGTCAGCACTGACTTCATTCTTCCCTCCTCATCTTTTCCGACAGTTTTTCACTAGTTATGCATTTGGCTAGTGTCTGTGTCACTTCTGGTAGCATGAGGCGATACAAGGACCCCTGCAGGGGTTGTACAGGCAGTCCTACTCCTCCAAGATCATCAATACATCAATACAAGCCATTGCCAGAAGGTTTGCTGTGTCCCCCAGCACAGTCTCAGGAGTATTGAGGAGATTCCAGGAGACAGGCAGTTACTCTGAAGAGCTGGAAAGAGTCGTAGAAGGGATCTGCTACATTGTGCAAGGACAAACAGGATGAGCACTGCCAAATTCCGACAAAACGATCTCCAGCAGGCTACT
The DNA here is from genome assembly GCA_036024795.1 of Galaxias rostratus. Classification (NCBI taxonomy): domain Eukaryota; kingdom Metazoa; phylum Chordata; class Actinopteri; order Galaxiiformes; family Galaxiidae; genus Galaxias; species Galaxias rostratus. The sequence goes on along the minus strand of JAVQJS010000410.1, from coordinate 8,143 downwards.
GGTGTAAATGTCTCTGACCAAACAATCAGAAACCGCCTTTATGAGGGTGACCCAAGGGCCTGACGTCCGCCAGTGGGCCCTGTGCTCACTGCCCGGCACCGTGGAGCTCAGTTGGCATTTGCCATAGAACACCAGAATTGGAAGGTCGACAACTGGCATCATGTGCTTTTCACAGATGAGAGCAGGTTCACCCCAAGCACACGTGACAGACGTGAAAGGCTCTGGAAAAGCCGTGGAGAACGTTATGCTGCCTCTAACATCATTCAGCATGACTGGTTTGGTCTCTAGGCCTCTACAGGCTAGACAAGGACACCATTTGTCAAGGGTTGTTACTGTAAAATCAATTTATCAAAGTCAACAGACGGTTATTAATGTATACATTTTGACTGCATACGATTATATGTCTAGGTCCTAAAACTTCATGGAGCCTGTTTCTGCCTGTGAGGCCTGTATCTACCTGTGGGGATGGTATCTGTCTGTGCTCCTGGTCTGCAGCTTTCCTCTATAAGATAGGAATTAATCAACATGTGCAGTAACTAGACCAGAGCAATACGTGGGCATATGGACGTTAACCTGCAAATAGTTCTAGATTAACAGCACACAGCTGCTGGTTCTAGCCAAACTCAGCACACACACCATAAAATGTTTTGCCGCTAATACCTGTAGATGTTACGAACACACTAACTCTACTCACCAAATGTCAGCTAGGGACTGCTGTTTATCTATGCACAAAAAAAAGTATTTGTACTTTAAAAGTAATGTCTTTGGAATATGGTTGTTTCCGACACAATGTCAAAACAATGTAGCACCGTCTTTCAGTTAGTCACATTATATTTTTTGTGTACTCGCTCGAGTTAGGTTGGATTGACCTTTCAAAATTTACTAAGGAGAACCTACATTTAATAATCAACTCCTTTATTGGTTACCGTAGCGCCATTCAAATGGCCAAATCCCAAAATACAAAGCAGTGTCAGACTGAACAGAATTGACTGGCTGATACACATAGACTACATGAACAGGCGGTGGCACAGTTTCATTAACATTACTTAATAAGACTTTCAATGGTAAAATATTCAGTAATGGACAAGCTTTGACAATTGAGGCAATTTAAGGATGACTACATATGACATATAGTTCACAAAATGTATGTGAATGGGAAGAAGTCAGATGTTGCAACTGGTCCTAAGTGAGCACTAACACTTGTGTTGCGTTCAGCGCTGTCCACCAATACACGAGGACATAGTAGTGCTGCAGTGGTTATTTTAGGGGGCTGACCACCTGCACTTCCATAATGCTGATGGTAAAAACCCAATTACGTCTGCATTTACTTGTGGATAAGCCTTTCTAGTTATTAGGTAGATTTTGGCCGCCTAACTACTCCGGTAGTTTTGAATCTATCGATTCCATGCCGATATGTCAGACATACACATAATACGGTATGTGTGTAGAGCTAAGTTATCGATTCACGCGCTGTTTTTAATTAATTTTTATCGTTTTTTGCACCTATTTACTAAATGAGGAGAGACTTTCCACACGCACATACCACCCCCTAGTGTTGATGTCATGTATTTGCATGTTGTTTTGTTTGTATACTGACTGTCTAGGCTATTAAAAAATTAATCATGGTGAATATGGCTAACTTAGAAGTTAATGCTAAAAGGTAAGTGTTCGAGCTTCAACTATGGCAAGGTTATGTGGAATGCACTGTCAGTTAAAGGCTGACCTTGTTTAAAATCAAACCAAACATATATTATGATGAGTGGCACTGCCAATGTAGCAACAATAACTTTCCCTTGTCAATAAACAGGGTCTGGACTGCAGTCTGATTGAGCTGCAGGAACAAGTTCTGCATGCTAAGGCGGTCAGTCCAATAACTGCCACACATTAAATGACATTTGCCCAGGAAAAAGCATTTCCTAGTTATTATAATATTATTATTATCTGGTCTGTTTTTGGTGCCTTAACTACGCTTGCAGTTTTGACCATTGATTCCCTTCCATTACCCAAAGGTCTTAGTTAATGTCGCCCAGTGCGCTTACATGTAGCTAAGCGATTCGTTTACGTGTTAAAAAACGTATTATAATTTTTTATCAATTTTTGTCATTCGCAATTCAAATTACAAGTGAGAGAGTTTTTACGGTAAAACCCCAATCCAGCGGGTTGTTGGCAGTGTTAAGGAGTTCCTCAGTGCTCCTTCCTCTGTTCGACGATATCCCCAGTCTGGGTCAACAGTTCTCCTCGCCTGCTCAACAGTGCCTGGGCCTATCGAAATCCTTCTCCATAGCATCTCGAACTCCTCCCACACTCAGGCTTTTGCTTCTTTGACTACTGAAGCTGCAGCCTTTCGAGCCGCCCAGTGCCCATAAGTCTACCACAGAAGTAAATACAACAATCCACCACTCTAGATCAGATCGTTCAGGTCATTCCTGCCAATCACCCCTTTCCAGGTTTCCCATCATCACCCACGTGGGCATTGAAGTCACCCAGCAGAACAATACAATCACTAGATGGTACCCTTTTTCCAGGACAAACCCAGCGACTCCAAGAAGGTCGGATACTTTGAACTACCAAATAGTGCATAAGCACAAACAACAGTCAGAGCCTTCCGTCCAGCTACTAGCAATTGCAAAGAGGCAACCCTCTCATCTCTCCGGGGCAAATTCCAACATTACGGCGCACAGCCGGGGACTTGTGGGAATCTCCACACCTGTCCAGTGCCCTTCTCCCAAGGTCACTCTGGAAAAGAAAAAAGAATTCAGTCCCTATCCAGGACTTTGTTTCCAGAACCAATTTGACCAATTTCCATGGGAGACCCTACCAGGGGCTACTGCCCTGACAGCACAGCTCCCTGGTTCACAGGGACACACAAAGTGTCCACAACTCACATGTGTAAGGTGGTCAGTCCAATCACTGGAAGCATTACATCTGCATTTTCAAGGACATTTACTAGTTTAGATTACTTTCCTGAATACACTTTAATATGTATCATTATTATTATTATTATTTTTATTTGTAACAACTTGTTACAGCCTTTCTAAAACGTACAGTTTAGGGCTGCTGCGTTTAGCCGACATAATCGTTGACATCAATATTTAAACCGCCAAATCGTTTTCTCCTATTTCCGGGATGTAGCTTTGATTTCCAAAACGCATAATTTCATTAGAACTAGAGTGTTCCTTTAAAATCACCACCAATTTCTGCATGCATGGCATGACGTCAGCCGTTTTTGGCTCAGTCGTTATTCAGCTCCAGACAGTCAATCTTAAAGTTTTACTGTCATGGCAGCTGTAACAGTGAGACTGACTAGGTCAATATTGATCAATAGATCTATAGTGGTTCAGTTCGGTGAGGGAGTGCCGAAAGTATGAAAATAGCGTACTTCAAAGTATCATCAAACAAAAAAGTGTAAAGTGTTGATGGCATACCAGAGCAGTAACAGCATTACGCAAAATCAAAAACCTGAGGAGAAAACACAAGCACTATTTTGGATGATGTACTGCCAGAAAAATATAATCTTTTTTTTAAAGGCGTGCCAATTTCTCAATTCTTAGATGTATTGCACCACTCTGCATCAACCCAGCAACACAACATAATTGAGAGTCTGAAAATATAATACAAAATATATAATTTGTATAAAATGTATTGATTCTATTGATTCTATTGTTATTAAAATACCAACCGACTAAAAAGTATCTCCGGCTGGACAATAAAGTTGTTATGCCAAGGTCAATCTATTTTTTGAGAAAATCAGGCGAGCACTACTTCTTCCCCACTGTTCTTTACTAGTGAGCTCGGCATTTACCCCCTTCTTAAGTGACATAATTTGGCTACTGTATCAAGCGTTTAATTTAATTACATTAGGAAGTAACATATCTAGCCGCCATTTTTGCTGGAGCCTACCCCAGCCGACATCAGGCGAGAGGCAGGGTACACCCAGGCTATCGCAGAGCCAAAACATAGGGACTGACTACAACTCACATTCACACTTACGGACAATATTGAGACACCAATTAACCTGTTAACCTGAGTCAGTAACTAACCCGGACTGTGGGAGGAAACCGGAGTACCTGGATGAAACCCAAGCAAACTCCACACAGAAAGACCCTTAGGTCTGGTGGGGATTGAACCCAGGACCTTTTTAGCTGTGAGGCAACAGTGCTAACCACTGAGCTATGTAATGTCTTCATTATTGCATTATAATGTACTTGTATTTCCCACTCTTTTTTTTTTTTGTTCTATTTTTGAAAAAAAAATATTTTGTTTAAATTAATCTATGGGATATTTTCAAAAAACACATTGTTGTTAGTGGCAGCACTACAGTACAGTCAAATCAAAGGTTAAACGCATGTTGGAGGATAACTAGTAGAGCTGCATTATAGCACTATTAAAACAATTAGTGAAACCAACACATTAACACGCATGCACTGGGGAATGACCAGGTAAATAATGAATGGTGGGCGTTGGATCTTCCTAACGGGGTGACGTGACGGCTCTTACCCAGGTATTTGATAGTAAATCCCCGGGGTGGATTGAGAGACCTCCGCATCCATCCCTCCCTCAGCACCTCTAAATGGTCCTCTTTTCCCTGGATCAACAGTACGTGTTCATCTATCCAGCCCAGGAAAAATGTTTCAGAGACAGCCTCCGTTACCCGCTGGTTCCACAGGTGCTGTGTGTTCTCCGCTTTGAAATCGGCAAATATCTCATAGCCGGTGTGATGTCGCGGAAGCTCGTCACTCTCGGACACCCCAGCTGTCTCCCCGCTACAGATCCGAGTCAAAACAATAGCCAGTGAGTGAGGGGCTATTTGCAGAACAGACTCCATTGTCAAGCGCAAGCGGTGGTCCACCTTGGTTTATGACCACTAGTGTTAACCTGCAGGCTACCTTGGCCTTGCATTAAACGTCATGTCCATTGATACTCACTGTCCATTTGGTACCTACCAGCCTTGTGGCTGCTAACCTGCTAAAACAGCCACTAGTACTAGGTGTAAAAAGAGACTGACGTTAACACATAATCAAGTCTCGTTACAAACTTAATCTACCTTTGACTTTCGGAAGCCTAGCGACGTTGTCGATCACATCCCCCATCTACGAATGACAGTTAATGTCATCTGTTGTGTTGAGCGTCTGACAATCTCACTCGGTGTCGGTAGGCATTAGATAGCTAGCAAACGATAGCAAGCTAACGTCAGCTACCAACACAGTGTGTAACAAACGTGGCTAAAAAAGAGAATTGTATAACATCCAGTGTTTAAATTCTAGTTATCACCGGTAAAGACGAATCCGTTTGCCCCCTGGGTAACTCAACTTGGTCAACCAAGATGATTACAACACTAGACATCCTTAATATTCGTATGGCCAGGCTGCAGGATTTCTATCCGACCTTCTTTGGTTTAATGCACACGCGCGTGCGCGGGCGGGGGGACGCATGTACACATACGCACTCACACACAGACAGAAGGCGATCGATCCTTCACTGAATTTGGTTGACTCACTAATTCGCTTTTCATACCTTGTCCTTTGCACACCTTTCCTCAGCCCCGTTGGGTGTGTAGGAATCTGATAGGATGCAATAAGCAGGTCAACTCTAATGAGCGTGAAATTTCGTACACAACAGCGCTGAGCAACGCTACGGTCAATCACATTACGCTGCCTCGCGTTTATAAACAGTTTGAATGGGCACAATCACATTTGATACGTTTTTCATAATATTTCGTTTTTCATACTAACTAGCAATAGTATTGGGGTCGTTATTATAGCAAAAACTATTTACAAATGCGAATGGAGAGTTGTGTATCAAACAGCCTGTTTGTCAACACATTACGCTCTGTTGCATGAAGACAATCTGTCAACGTTTGTAAACAAATTTACAAGGGCAGGGTAACTATTCCATAGAGCAGCCACTGAGGTGTAGCAAGATGACAGCCAGCAAATGTCCAAAACTCAACTAACATTTCGTAGATACACAGGTCTCAGATGCATGGGACTCCGGTTTTCTATTCAAACTCGGGCCTGGATTAACTTGGGTCAATGCACAAACTGTGGCTTGGATTCCAAAACACCTACCATTTGAAACTAGGTGGTATAACATATTCTGAAGAAAATCTAGTATACCCACAGCGCACACTGTATGCTATAAAGATTACTTTATATGTTACTGATGTTACTGTTACTGTAATAATTTATTACTGTACGCATCTAAACTATTTAAAGGCGAAAGTAGTTCTAGAACATTGGGGAAAATATAAGTTGAACCACAACACTCAAAAAAGACAACTTCCTTAGTCTTTTGTCCCTCCTATCTTTCTCAAAGACCCATACCACACATGCCCGTGCGCGCTCTGACATGTGTTGTGCGTGTTTTTGGTTCTCATCAACATCTCATGTGGAATCAGAGATGTCTGATTCCAAGGGGAGAAAGAGAAGAACCCCAAACGTCTGATCGTAAACGCTCTAAAACTGAGTGGTTCACGCCAAAGCGACGAGCAGAGGCACAAATCACCGTTACCATAGTAGCGTCAGACAGTTAGCAAACCTTAACAAAAAATACGTCAGAATTTCATCCCCCTGTTAATGTGAGTAAGTGCATGACAATCGTTTTTAATTAGCTGCGACTGGCACCATAGCTACTCAGTATATCCTACGTATGCATGTAAACGACGAATGCCTTTTTGACAAATCCAGCGTGATGTTACCTAATGTTCTAACACTGCACCAGGAGATTTTGACAAGCAATTTTTTTTGCGATGACATTTAGTTGCCTTGGAACTAGTTCACACAGCATCTACTTTTGTCTAGACACGATTTGTAACAGCAAGCTTGTTTAGAGGGTGATCCTGTTGGCATACCCGTACTTTACCTTGGAGTGTGCACGCGAGTTGATTGACAGGCAGGCAGCCCTTACGCCTCGCAAAAAAAGTCCCCTGATTGGTTGAGGATAGGCGGTTGTCCCTAGATTTTCAAAAATGTAGCTCCTTTGCTCATAAATTCTAGTTCCTGGATCTCAGAGGAATATAAAAAGCAAAAACGATTACTGTTTTCATATTATCTACAACACAATGTACAAAAAATTAACCTTCAAACACCTTTATGATACCGATCTGTGTGACATGGCTAACCAATGTGCCCCTCTGATTCTTGGATTCCTTTTGAGGCCAGGTAGTCAATCAACATTGTCCTTTCATATGTGGGTTCAGTCAAAGTTTTATAATAATAGAAAGCCTAATCACTATGTTTATTAAACTGTATGTGTTCTTGGAACAAACCAATTATCACATATCACAATTTATGTCTAAAGCTATTTGTAAGCATTTTAATCTCAAATAAATATTATCTACATGTAACAATTATTAAATGGATAATGAAGTGCCAATTATTTTGTGCTTAAATTATTTTGAGGTTTGGTTTTATTTGTATTTTGTTCAGGGGGCCTACATAACGTTGAAGGATTATATTTCTGTCTACAGCCTACATAATCTAGAACTTTGTAAACTTTTTAATGATAGTTCCATTTTCAGGAATGGAACTATAGCTAATTTGATAAAAATATTTATTATATACATCCACAGTACACTGCAGTTATCATTCACAGATAAATAATCTGTTATATCCTGTCTTACCTCATCAATTGCTTTCAGTAACTTCGACTTCCAGTTGAGAATCTTGTACCTGCAGTCTGTTTGTGCCATTTGAATTCAAAATCTATGAATGTTTGTTTTGGAGAGACCTTTAGACAATCCACATTCAGACTAGATGATTGCATTGTTTATAAATCAGAATAGCCATGTTTTGTCATACATCATATGACATGCTGATGGGTAACAGCATAGACTCAAATATGTTGTTTCTGAGCTGTGTACAGACAAAGTTCAAGTTCAAAGTTCAAAGTGTTTTATTTGTCAAATGCACAGTATAATACAGGATCATTCTGAGCAAAGAAATTCTTATGACGAGGCAGGCAACAACTAAGTAGAACAGAGCCAAAATATCCATACCAGAATATAAAAAATAATAATACAAAAGTAACTAAGATACTAAGATATACATCACATGTACAGATGGGGGATATGGTGAGTGGTAATTGGAGTGCAGTCCAAATATTAAGTGCAGGAGTGTTGATGAATGTGTGCATAGGATTGTGA
>JAVQJS010000383.1:0-12248 GCA_036024795.1 Galaxias rostratus | reverse complement strand
TAATGTATGTTGGGTGAGCAAGTTTGGTGCAAATTGGCTCCCGTGGTATCCCTCAGACTGATTGTAGTGTTTGATTGCTGTCGGTCCAATGTTCGTTCTGTGGTATTAATTGGTGACCTTAGCAGCATACTAGCCAACTGCAAATTGGCAAGAGAGCTATAGATATGAACACTTATGTTTTGGGAAGCTAAGTATTACGTTGGAATGACTTAAAAGACAGATCAACAAAAACGTTATTTGTTTTGGTTGAGATAGTTTCAAAACTATACACAGCGCTGTTTTCTTTACCGCGGTGTGAAAACCGTTGCCGTCGACTACACTGTAGCTATTGGGTTTGTCATGCCTAATACAAGCTTAGAAGGCGGGTGCTGTTTGAACCAGCTTATTTTCTCGGAGTTCTCCCAGTTTAAATCATTTATTTAATTATAAAATGAAACATACATGCCATTTTTTAGCTGGTGTTTGTTCACTTACATAACTGAGGATTGTATCTGGTACTTTAGAGTGCCGTCACGTTTTTTAAATTTTGGTATTGAAGTATTGGTTCTCATGGCATACCCACTCAAGATATAGAATTCTTTGACATTTCTGTTCGTCCCAGATTTTGTGATATCTCACATGCTGTTCCTAATGCTAGACACATGTTCCCAGTCACTGGCAGCTCATAGTTGCTTAAATAGGAAGTATCCAGACACAAATCTCAACACAATGAATCACATGAAGTCATATTACTAGAAAAATATGCAATGCATGTTTAAGACGTAAAATTATATTATTGGGGAATGAAGGGGGACACAAGGTTTACCACATGTCTTCCCTAACATATTTGTCACGATAGCAAGATGTTGATTGGCCTGTTTAAAAACACGGTATGAATCCAGTTCTGAACATCTAGCTGTGGTGGGATGTGGGCGATGTAGCTCAATAGCTTCACATAGCTAGCAGTATTACAAATTCAAAGCTACTACAAGTTTGTTACTGATTTTACCCATTTGGCCACACGTTTTCTAGTTGTTGATGACACACGTTTACTTTAGTTTAATTTTGTCAGGTCTCCAACCAAGGATCTAAGTGTATAAGTGTTTAAAAAAGTTGCTTTTGTTGTAATTTAAAATGTGTAAAATCAGGATCAATTATGAGTTGTGGCAGCTGAAAAAAAAAAAACATCACACATTTTCTTTACTCAAGCCTTTTTATTCATCGCTTTTTTTATTTTTGGTGGTTCATCAAGGAGACGAGCTGTTAAATATTCATAGCCTCCCCGTGTTCTTAAAATAAGGCTCATTAGCACTTCCAGCCTCTCTCAAGTTCTTTCCCACTGTTGTCACTCCTAAAAGAGGAACACAAACATGTTATTCATCTTAGAATTCACTATGCACCCATCATTCAAGTCGTCGCATATCTGTTCTCTTTTTCTCAACAGAAAAATGGTACACTATGGTTTAGCAACCGCCACCTTGTTCTCATGATACCACAAAACCCATAAAAATATTTACAATGTTTAACATTTAAATAATTTTTAAATGGATAGCAATACTTAAATTAAAATGAAATGTATAATACATGTATCAGCAATACATGTATAGCACAATTATATTTTTATGTGTGTACCTTCAAATGATTCAAAAGTTTGTAGACAAAGGATGGTGGACGCTGCCCCAACATTACTGTTTAAACATTTTAGCTTCTTGCTTTTTTATTACTTTTTTATATTGTATTTTTAAATGTATTTATTGTCTCATTATGTCACATGGTGAGGTGATTTTTACCTCAGTGCACCCATGGCCAACCCATTTACGTCCACTTTATAACCTATTTTTATATTTCATGACCTACTTCATCAAAGTTTAATTCAGCCTTCACTCAACGTGCCCATGTTTTGAAGAAAAGTATTACACTGTAGATTTAAAGCATGACCTCTGTCTCTACTTGATGACCACTGTAAGTTTAGACAGGAGACTAGCGTCTTCTTTTATCCCAGGGTGAGACATTGGCTTTATCTACCCATACAGGAATTCCACAAATTACTATATGCTTCTGTATGTTTTCTTGCATTGTTCCAATTACAAATGAGCAGAAACCATGTAATGAGGGAAATGAACACCTTCCAGTGCCCAGTTGGGATATGCAGCATCCCTGCCCAAGTGTTGACAGATAAATAGGCAGAGAGAAGGGTACGAAGCAGGTTGTAGCGAGACAGATAGAACCAAGGTCCCCAGACTGATGGAATGTACATTATAAAGTTCAGGACACTTCTTATATGAATCTGTTAAACAACCTTGTTGTTCTATAACACTACAGGTAAACATTGTGTTTATTATTCGGTAGCAAAGGTTTATGTAGTATATTATAGGGATTGATGCCATACGTTCTTTAGCCATCCATTGTCATATATAGCTCATCAGCAAGAGTTGTTGTTAGCTCTCCTAACTTTAGGACTAGATGAATGTAAAATTAACAATGTCTTTATAGCTACGTCTCCATTTATACTTCCCTATTGACCACTACAGGTTTGTGTAACACTGAAACATTTTCACTATTAAATTCAACATTTAAAATAATGAAGAATTTCTCAATGGAAATAAACTGATCATCGATTAACTTAAAAAGCTGATCTGAAACATTACCATTAATAATACTAGGATGCCTGCATTACTTAGGGATTAATGTTATGGATGACTAAGAGCTGGGTTTATGATGTGACATAATATAAAGCTGCGACTGATGGCTCTTGGACTGACGGCTAAGCTAGCGATGACATATAAGCAACAAACATGCCCAATTTCCCTGCCAGCAATATATCTACCTGACACTCTGTTGTGACTACTCATGCTGCAGGTTCGTGTTATCATCACAGTATTCCTAGGTGGAGTCGCATATAAATCTTGATTGTGGTTTAGAAAATGAAAGTCTGTATTCCGTATATGGCAGACAGGACACATAAAAGGAGAGTTTCCTGAGGGAGCCCAGGAGAATAGCTGTTAAATTATCTGGACTCCTCCAGGACAAGGCACCGCTCAATCACTCAAGACAGCCTTGCCTGGAGGACTAAGGAAATATATTACGCCATAGAGACAAGAGCAGCCGAATATGAGTGGCTCCGCAAACAAGGTTTCCCCCATTCCCTTGACGCCTTCCCATCCGATCACTACCCATTAATTATCTATGGCGAGTCATAACATGGTTGATTACTGCCTTAAATGGCCTCCGCCGCTATAGACCCGCAGTGTTTTTCATGGGGAAATTATGAACCCTATGAAAAGTGTGGCAATCACGATGATGGATGGTGTTTGCTTTACTGGAGTCTCTTCATCCACGGTCGGCACCAGCAGAGCTTACAGTGGCATCGGTGTGTGATGGGTGCAGTACTCGCAGCTCTCAACCGAGTCCAAAAGCACACGGAGTGTCCTTCTCTGGTACATCATAAGGATCCCATTTGGCTCTCTAAGATACGCCCTCCTGTTTTACCTCTATGTTGTTGTTTTTATTTTGCACATTGACCTCATGACATGATCTGGGCTCTGTTGGTTCTTTAGTTTGTATGAAGTATTGTGATCTCTGCTGTGATTATTGATATATCTGTGGAACTGACTGTGAGCTTTTAACATTCATGGTTAAACATTTAGAGTTAACTATTAGCTCAATCTTTTCTTTTATTCAGTGTCTCAATTCCAAAACCTCCAGTGTCATAAACAAACGTTGTTTTTTTCTTATTCCTTTGGCCATCACTGGAACCTGAAAGATACCAGTCTCTTTCTAGCACCGGGGCCTAAGTTTAGGATGGTTTTTGGTGAGCATGTTGCTCCTGCAGGCTTCCTTATGCCACTGCGTGCCACCTCTCAGCGGCGCTGTACGGCTCATTGCCCTCTGGTGGTCCACACTGAGGTGACTGGAGCGCCACTTTTCCGCCTCCCAGAATCCAGCTGTGGGGTGATTGAAACAAGAGTGAGCCCTTGTCAGGGCCTCAACCACCATGTAATTGAATTCTTCTCACAGAGTGCATCAAAGCATAGCCCTGGAAAAAAGGGTAAATACACTCAACACTTTAAGACAAAGCCAAGGCTCGCACACACAACAAACAGTGGCAGGGTTTGCTGGGTATCGTTTACAGACACATTGTATCCTCCAAAAAGTAAAGACTGCTCTGAGTGGGAGAGGAGTTTAGAGGTTGGAGGAGATCACGGTTGCATTTGTCTAAGCTGGTACTTAACTATGTTTACTGCATTTATTGGTGTAATGAATAAAACCAGCTATCCGGTATATCCAACAAAGTGTGGGTCTGGTGTACAAACTATACATACATTATATGTACACTGTCAAACAATAAGTGCAGTGCTTATTTAAGCTGGCTACTTTAATGGTGGGTGAACGTCTTAAACATTGAGTGGATTGGTAATCTTTTTTAAAGATGGATATATACATTTGAAAGTTTCAATATATGTATTAACAGTGTGTTTTACATCAAAACTTTGGAGGGCTATCATGTCATTCTGCATACTGTATATGTTATATGTATAAAAAGTAAAAGAAAAGGGCCACATTCATATCTTTCATACTGTTTGAAGTGCCAATATTTTTTGATATGTATGGTACAGAACTTTTGCATAGATTGGGCATATATTGTTTGAAAACTTACAAGGTCCACCATTGCATTTTCTCACTTGGTCTTTATCTATAATTACTTAAACTGGTCTTAAACTATAATTATAATTAGTGGATGTCGATGAAATCGTCTGGATAGCGCTGTGAACAGACATCTACTGATCTTCTGTCTTCATTTGTCTGCTCTAGTATCTTCACCTTACTGGCTTGTCTTATCTTTGACCAGGGCTTCCATAAACTTTTCTCAAATTATTTTGATTTGCTTTAAATGGCCAGGCCTTCATTTTTACACACAAAGCACCACCTCAAAACTATGTGTATCTATATAATGACAAGCTCATCTACCGATTTCTAATACAAGTGTTAGAAACATTATTAGCATCCTTTCCTGAAAGCACTGTACACGTCATTGCGCCAAACTGTTGCTTGTTTGAGCAAAGAAGATAGTATGACCAGAATTTGGTTCTTTCAGAGGCCAAGCAATGCCAAGAGGGTGGCTTTTTATTTGTTTAGCTTACAATTGCAAATCGGATATGAAAAGAGTATGTCAGGCTTTGGTGCAGAGAATAACGAGAATGGATTTTTCAATGTAATTGTCGGATTAGTCCTGTCTTTTTCAATTTCCTCTACAGCCTCACTGTGCTGTTTAGAACTGTAGGAAATTGATGTTATTTTCTAATTGTCTGTGCTCATGTCAGTGTAAAAAATGGGGGACACAGTCTTTGTTCTGAAACAGACAGTTTATTAACTACAGGGTAAATGGGGTTACATTGTTACAGTTAGATGGGCTAAAGTCTGCATTTAGGCTAGGCAGACGCCAGTTTACCCAGATGCACACGACATTCTGGCTTGTGCACAGTGAAGAAACTTATTGGAACTTACCGGACCTGGGTTCTGAAAAATACCTCATCTCAACAACATCTTCCTTGTGCACCTACTGTACTGAAGGGGTTTGACACCCTGGAACGTAGTTTCAGTATCTTGGTCTTTATGGTTTAAAGTCGATAAAACCAACCCTTGAGTGACTTGGTGTGCAGATTGTCTTCTTTGATTCCATTTTGGACATTTCTTGTTCGACTGGAGAGTTTGCTTTTCGTTGTCTGAATCCATAGCCAGCTGTCCTCCAAAGACACTAGCAAAGTGCACTCAGTCTCACTCCTCACACAGCAGTCTCCCACCATGTGTAATTTGGCACCCGTTGCTTGGTGACAGTACTTCACGGCACCCTGCCACGGCACGGTTTCATGTCAGCTCGGAGGTGATGGCAAGGCTTGCTGGGCCTAAGATAAGAAGACTCTTTCAGTGAGAGCTCTCTGGCTCTAATTTATCAGAGAGATTTCTTGTGCTGCATATATTTTGGTCTTTGCGCAGTGGAGCATTAAATTGTTTTCCATTGGGAGCCGGTCATATCCAGGGGTCGCCAAAGCTGTGGCAGTTTATACCATGGTTTTGGCTGGGGAAGCCAACACTGTAATTAGGGTCGGGTGTAGCCGTAGGAGGGCCTGGGGTTGTCACGGTATCCCAGTGCTCTTGAAGGTCAGGACTAAGCTGTGGGATGGTGAAACATAGCTTACAACCTCAGTCTTGTAGAGCACAATAAGGTTAGGTCTTGTGAAACGAATCCTGGTACTTTGATGTGCAAATTTGTATAACATTTTCTCTTGATCTCTTTGTTAAAGAAAATTATTGTACAACCTCATGAGAAAAGTATTTTCTCAAGCAACATGCAGCCTATTTCAGATTAAAAATAATGAGACATTCCAATAGTTGCATTATATTCCATTGACTCTAAAAAATAAAACGGAAGCACTAACCAATGAGACGAAGAGCCACTGCAAGGAGAGATTTAGTGACAGTACACAGTACAAAAGCCCATGTGTAACGAGTTGTCAGCTTTGTCTTGTGGCACCAGAAGCGGACTTCAGCAGCCACTTCAGCTTTTTGTCAAGTCTCCTGCTTGCCTTTGCCTTTCACACTGTAGCCTGTAGTGTTTTCAAAGAGCATGTGTTACTTTCCAGAGAGCTCTCCCAAATTATGAGGCAGAGAAGGCTGACAACGTGAAGAGCCCCACTGGAGGGCCCTTCTTAGTCAATACTCTTCGACACCCCTGAGAGTAAGATAAAGGTCCAAAAACAGCACCCATAGAGGGAAAAGTTTTGAAAGTTGTAAATAGAAAAATGTAGTACTTATTGAATAATCAATTATAGCCACAATTCTAATCATGTGAATGATCTTAGTTTTATGGGAATGTGGTTTTGAAAATGAAGAGAAAGCATTCATACATTCCGGAAACAGAGATTGTTTTCAACCTGGTGTTACAGACATTTTACAGTTGTCTTGTCAGATAAAAAAAAAGTTACATTGATTGCAATCAAACCTTTGAATAGATACTGGGCGTTATGTAGTAACCGCTCACAATAAAGCGCTCATATCGGATTCCTGAGAGCCTCTTGAACATGAAGTGGCATCAACAGACCACATTTTATTGTGCCATTGTGCACTAACTCATCCACACACCCACACACATATGTCCTTGTAAAACACACTGCCGTAATGGAGAATATAATTGTCTTCAGTAAGAGATAAACAAAAGAGATTTCACTGTTTTACTGGTTAACTAATAAAGGTGGTAAGTTTATTTATAAGTCTCTTAGCAGACTGACTATTGTAGTTACTTTCATTATTTTTAAGAAGGGGATAGAGCGTTTAGGTATTTGCTTTTTCGCTGCCATTTTAAGTTGCCATGGTCAAGTCTTCAAAGCAAAATAAGAAACCAGATCAGTAGAAGCAGGATCCCCAAGTGGACACGAAACACAAAACGTGGGTACTTATTAAATGAATTCCCTATTGAAAGCTATTCAACACCCAATGACTGTAAAAACAATTGTTTGCCTTTTTAGAGATTAAATTAAAGTTGGATGTTACGTCACCCAAAAAGTCAGTATCAGAAAGTTAAACAGTTTTCCTATTTTGTAATTATTATCGCCACCATAATGTAGTGACAGAAACACATTACATGATTTCAAAGATGTCTTCTTGACACACTTTCCTTTCTTTGAAAATCTTTCATGCATTAATCATAAAGGTAGCAATGTCAAATGCACGCCACATTTTAATTCAGGGAAAATTTGACAATTGCATTTGTCTTAACCTTATCACAAGCAACAGTCAACAAGATCCACCCTGCCTCTTCACCATTGCTGGTCACGTTTGGTGTTGCAGACCTGAGACATGTTATTTAGCTCCTACATATTTAATGAGGACTTGCCCTGGGAAACAGATGGTGCATTAGCTGTAATAAACTAGAGCTGACTTTAGTGGTTTTGAAGGGAATGCAGAATTGAGCCGTCCGGCTTTGCTGTTTTGCTCCTGAATTGTAGTAGGTAGAGAGGTGTCTAACATGCAAAATAGTGCCACATCTTTGCTCCTGAGCACAAATATATTTTGTAACGTTGGACATATTCTCGTTGTCCCCAGTGAAGCACCATATATTGATGTGGTGAACAGAAATTACAGTTAGCTCTGACCCCTTTGTTCGCGGCGCCAGCATTAAAGTTGCTGAGTGAGTGCTTCACATGGAGCTCCGCTTTATTGTTACGCTCAGCAGAAGTGCATCCAGAGCGCCAACACACTCCATCATGTGTGCTTCTCCACACACCTCCTGTACACGACTGTACACTGGGCCCCACCACACACATGCCATCCCACGCTCACTCTCTTAAACTGTGCTGACAGGTTATGCATCCCCTATTTCCTGCACGTCTGTAAGCTAAGCAGAAAGCATATCCTAGGCTTTCAAGTAAACATTCAGTCTTGATTTCATTTTTTATATCAAGGTAGGATTTCCTAATGATATCCGTGTGCCATATTTTTGGTGATGACTTATGCCGAGAACAGCAGGCCCTGTGCGACAACAACCTAAATCTAGAAACTCACATTTGGTAGCTTTCACTCATACCCCCGCTTGCATTTTGATTGGGTAGTTCTTCCGATTTGCTTAGCATCGGCTGGGGGCTTCAGAGCACTTTCGGAAGTGCAAGGAGGATTTGCCATGTCCTCAGCCCCCCTCTGCGGAGCCAAAATGGGAAAATGGTGGCAGCTGCATGTGGCAGTAAGAGCTGCAGAGCTCCCCAGTCTATGGCTAATGATGATAATTAAGGGAACGGAACAAAGACATGTTTAGCTGCTTGTCTGTGGTAAGACCTTCATACACAGTGGGCTGAGCACAGCTGAGCTCCAGGGGACCTCTGTGGTAAACTACAGCGGGAAAAGGTGCAATTATTATCAGTTCAACGGCACATTTATTCAACCCGAGCTGAGATCCACACGACGCAATATCGTCCAATGAAACGTGTGTAGACAACAATGAGCGTGGAGATTTTGCGCTCCTTTGAATGGCGCCCTCAGCGTTTGTTATGAGTATGGGAATCTTTGTAAAAATAACCTTCTCAGAGCCTAGCCAGGTGGGGAAATTTGGATAGCCTAGAATAGATATCACTAGATGATTGCAGTTGTGCTCATTGCATCAAAAAAAAATTGAAGATGATGGTGTTGCTGGTGATCTTATTGACGTTATTGGAGAGAAGGAGAGAAAACCCATTTTGAATGTGTCCACAGAGCTGTTTACACCCTCTTTTGCCTTTTTCTGAGGCTGTTACCCACCAGAAGCACTCCACAACAAAAGACTAGCACAGCCTTTCAATGGAGGGGGACTGTCTAGAAGCTGCACTAGTGATCTGCTCACAAAATCCTTTGACAGGACTACAGGTCCCTTTCACCACAGTTTAGGGAAAAACAGTATCTTTGCAGATTTAAGAATGTCTGTGGAGTTTCAGACAACAAATAAGAGTAACACCTGTGTAATGGTAAATCTAATGTAGTTACATCAATCTCACAGAGTCTTTTAGCAACTTGATGGCTACAATAATAACAAAGTTTTTGGTCAATGAATGTCTCAGTTGGGAAATAAATGTTACAATTTGAACTCGCACTTATTTGAACTTGCATTTATTGAAATTTTCTTAACGTGCATGTGCATTTTTGCCACAGCACATGCACTTTCGATCTTGAGAGAGCACGTCACCTTGGCACCGAGCGATAGCGGCGCAAAGTTATCAGGTCTTTTCATTTCTGGGCTGACAGTCTGGGTGTAAGATTGGGAGGCGAGGTGGGGAGCTGTGGATTAAAGATCCTATCAAAGGCCGCAAGTAGGTATGGCAATTCAATAGGAACGATAGGACAGATAGCAGATGATGCCCAAGTTCCTCGAGATAGGACGAGAGTACAGGCCAGTTCATCACAGTGAACAGAGAGGCAAAGGTGATCGAGATGGTGCTGTGGTGCGTGGTGTTGGTGTTTTAGTCCATCCAAATCCCGGGTGCACTGAAAAGTGATATACTTTCTGGTCAGTCTGGTCAAAACATAACCTGGTAAAACCAATGTTTAGGAGAAGTTAACATTGATAAAAATGTTGCCCAGAAAAACATCATATGTTGTATTAGCAAAATAAAGCAAATATGTCATTCATGTGGGGACCAAACTTGTTCCTCTTGAAAAGCCATATCCAGGAATCGCTTCACAGTGAGAAGATTAAGTGCACACATTAATCCAGGAGTCAGAGCAATCTTGTAATCCACTCAGTATGCTAATTGCTTGTTCCTTTCTGGCAAAGGCGTTTACTGGCCATTTAATGGCACTGAGCGGTTGACAAAGGATAGCCATCATGTTCCTCCACCCACTCTCTCTCTATTTCTAAATCTCACCTAGTGAAACTGGGGACGTTTGGCAGCAAGAAAGAACAAACTGTAGGCAATTCATTGGCAATCAATTGTGGCCAACTGTTACTCATGCATATCTCATTGCCAACGCAATATTTCTTGTTGAACTCGTCCATTTCGTTGCCAATCAAGAGGGAACCTTTGGTCCTCGAAGATTTCTGGCTGCTCTCATGTAACATTTGTCTTTACCTGACTGCAAACAGTGCAAGTAAATAATGAAAAGAGCTGAGTGCTGTTGTCTCTGTTTTCAATCCTCCACCCACCTCCAGGCACTCCTGCACTCCCACACTCTTTCCCAACCTCACGAGGCTCACACCAAGGTGAAGCGCAATTCTTAGCGCGCCGCTGCCTATGTGGTGTGTCGTCTTCCCCCCGCCCCCCAAAGTGGCCTCCGCAACCACAGCATGATGGATGTGGTTTCAAAGCGGTTTTGGCGCCACAGCGATAACACAGCCTTGTCAAAACACGCTCCGTGGCAGTGTAAGCAGATAAAGATGGTTGTCGATAATTAGAAGATTTGTGCCTTGCGTCATTTGCGGTGCCATCCGACAGGAAGCAGGGCTGTGACGGATTGCTCAAGCAGGTGACGTCGGCATGAGGCCTGTCTGCAACTATGGCTGGTAATGACCAGAGTGTGTTTTTCAGACACGACTAATGAGCAATGCCATTAGACCAAAATTGGGTTTTAAGAACTTCTGAAGTAGGGTGTGGAAGCAGTGTCAGAGGCAGAATGCCTGCAGGTAGTAAAAAACGCCTAGAGCATCTGGACCATGCATCACAACCCGTTACTCGTCTGCCACATCAGGTCACTTCTACGGTCCTCCAGCTGTCCGTTGTGGCAAACAAGTAACTCTAGAATGAGCTGTATTTATATTTGTTCTGTTGACGGCTCTGCTTAACATAGATACAGACGCTTGGGATCTGAGGCATTGGCATTAGTCCAGTGTTGATGGTATCCCGGCCTAATTATGGACGATGTTAGCACTTACAGACTGTGAAGACTGTTATGGATGACAGATTGAGAGACGCAACAACAACGATCACAACAACATGGCTAAATCGACGGGAGGCTGTAGCTGCAAAATGACCACAGTGTCAATCAAGTGGTGTCTGTTGCCTCCTCCAGCTCCGGCTTATGAAACTCGCCTCCACTCACTTCAGTACGAGTGCTCATGTTATGATCTTGGGGGTTTGTGTATGCATCTGTAGGGCAGGCATGAGGTCACCAACGTAAATGCACTGCACTTCAGAAATAGAGGTGTGTGCTTGTGTGAGGAATGTTGGATTGACTAGTGAGGGTCATATGTGGGTGGCTGCCTCTGCATTCGAAAAAGCTGGGAGGATGCTATCTGGCAGCCCAGAAGCCAACAGAAGGAAAGGCAGTGGAGTGGATGTGCTTGCAATGGACTGAGTCTAGATTGGCAAAGCTGTTGTTAGATGGTGTATAATAATCCAAAATGTTATGTGCCGAAGCGAATCTTTTTTTTTTTTTACGTAAACACAATTGCTTTAGTGTATTTGTGTAGCACATGGTATTTTCAGGAGTAGTTCTATACCTCCCACAGCGTTGCTTGCATGACTGAATAAGACAAGTTGTGTGATCCCGCCCAGCAAAGTACCTTTTAAGGAGCTGAGGGAAGATAGCTACAGAAAATGAGGTCATCTCCACACATCCTTTGATCCATCCATCCTTCATCTCAGAGGCAAGTGTCATATAGAAGGATCCATCAGAGCAGCCAGCTTTGAGCCCCCAAAACTACAAACAAACTAAAGAAGGGGATCGATAGTGTGTCTCACAGAATGATGAACTTGCACATCGGGAGGAATCAATCTCTCCATCTCTCTCTCTCTATCTCTGTCTCTCTCTCT
>JAVQJS010000379.1:0-12389 GCA_036024795.1 Galaxias rostratus | reverse complement strand
CCACGAGGGAGAGTGAATGTTGAGTTGTCAGTTAGCATGCAGAGTGCGCAATTAAATTGAATGTTTTTTCTATCGGCAAAACGACTACGCGTGTCTTTTTATTGCCATCACTCCTACAGCATTTTGATTCTCGGCCTGCCGGTTGTGGCTGGTTCGAGAAGCGCTCTGTAGTTCACTGGTAATGTTTTGAAACAAAGTCTGTTGTGTGAAGTTGGAAAGTTTTGTTACTTAGTTTGTTTGAATAAAGATGGGAAGTCCGTTAAGCTAGTTATGCGGTTTGAAAGCTGGGGTTTTCTTCGCTCTCGTCGATGACCTCGTGGAAGGAGAACAAAGGGAGCGCTGGATCAGTTAGGGTGATACAGCAATCCAACTGTTCACGTAGATTTGGTCAAAACTATAAATCCTTTTGTGAAAAGTCGTCCTTCTAGCGTGTTCGATAGAGTGGGGGCGCCAGTCTTATACTGTTAGAACGGTTCGACCAAACCATTCCTATAGAGTTGAAAAGCAAAGCTTTCTAGAAGTGAGAATATTTATTGGAAGTATCCAAGGGCGGTTCCCAAAGGTGGCTGGGGTCACCTGATTGGCTTGGCCCTTCCATTGAGGGGTACCTTATCTCACTGTCTAAGATAAGGATTGTCAGCTTGTTTAGCTCAAATCATTTTCTTTCTATTTATACCTGTGTGCTTGGAATATGTTCAATATAACGTCTACAAAGTCTACACAATGTCTACACAATGTGAACGGTTTGATACCAAACTGTTCCAGCCTGATTAGGTTAGTTAGCTTGGAAAAACAAATACGAAGTATATAATTATCACAAAATGGACACAACTAACATACAATCTCTTCTCATGTTCAATGTCCAATACTTTCATTGAATGTTAATTATGCGACAGTTTCTTACTCCCAATATACTAATCCTTAGAGTGGAAACAGTGTGCTGGTATGTGAGAGGGGAGCAGGCTGGCCCCCCTGGAGAGTTCTGTGTGGCCATTTGGGCATGTTCCTTTGTCTTACCCAGAGAGGGGGGAAGGGTTGGTGATTGGATCCCCTACATGAGGTATATATACACAACTCCCCAAATGCATTCGAAAATAGGTTTCAAATTTCAATTTGATGCATTCATTGTACAAAGTTATGAATAGCACTTTGCTATTGTTTAAAAAGGCTGCATTGGGGTTTTAGCATAAAGTTTATATCCCGTTATGTTTTTTTCTCCATACACAGGCGCCAAATTCAATTGAGGGATCCATATAGTTTCGGTTTTTCAGAATTTATTTAGAGAATAGTATTGGAACACAAAATTTTAGCAAGCTCATTGACCCTTGATCTACATACACAGGTAAAGCCATTCACAAGGAAAGTATAAAATATACTATATATATATAATTCCTCTTGTTCACTAAAAAACTAAAGTTGGAGTAGCTATAGACAGTGGGGGTTGGATAGGTCTAGTATGTATTCTAATGAGTCTAATGTATATTGAGTAAATACACAAAATGCTTATCTGACAACAGGTCGGTCTGCAGATTTCGCTCCCAAAACTAAGCATTTACAAATTGTTCACATATTCAGTTGAAATTAACTTTAATACCCACTTATAATACTTAACTCGGCTAGTTGTACAGCGTTGAAGACAATGCATGGACATGGTGTAAAAAACGTTATTATGGGATATATCCCAATAAATTGTAATAACTACTATAGTCACACATATGCTTACGTAGGGTATTTGCCTTTCAATCACAACACAGCTGAAATGTCTCAAATGTGAAATGTCAATTTGTCTGAATGCTTTTGTTTTCCATGTACACTTTTAAAACATTTAGTGTATACATGAACAAATGTAGTTAAATTCAAAATTTAAATACGCACATTCGCTCGTGTCCAATTTATTGCGTACACACGCACATGAAATACACTTATACATGTTTATCTTACAATTTTATATATTGAACCCACATTGAGATGGTTGTGTTACTTTAAACATAAACATTATTTTAAGATATGAGATATTAAGTATGCTGCACTATTGATTGTACTATGTAATGAAAAACACTATGCAGTGGTGGAACAGTCAGCCAAACTGTTTTAGCGTTTAGTTATATCTACTTATGTTTTTTTACAATTGGTGCAGAGTGCAATTGAGTGACACGTGTTGTTTGAGTTGATCTAAATTTAGATATAAACGTTCAATTCAAATATGTCACGCCTCAAGACACAGCGTAATGATTCGCACAATTGATCAAACAACTGCTGTATTATCCACTATTGTTTGTCATAGGCCTTCATTTACAGAACAATATTTGAGGTCAATGGAATTCAACATGGCATCTTACAAAGTGTATTGCTGGTTGACAATCCAGTTTCAGGTACATTACCGCCATCAAGTGGACAAAATGTATACTAGTAGTCTAGCAACAGGGTCCTAAAGCTGTGGGGCCTCTTCTTGTGTGTGCCCCAGGTTTGTAGCCTCCCCCTTCTCAAAGTTAGGGGCATTTTTTATATATTTAATCTGTACAGGGAACTGAATGCATATTAGAACAGAAGGGGTCTCACTAAAATCCCAAGTGAGATCCTGAAGAGGCTTTTAGGCCTGTAGCTGTATCTCACAGTTAGGGGTGGGCTCAAGTGAGGACTGCTTTTGACAAGGTAAGGGCCATAACGTCCTAAAGCTTTTTAAATGTAATAGAAAAAGATAGGGAGAAGTTTTTGTATGCCACGTAGGATTGTAAATAAATGTTACAGGACACAAATTTGTTGAAACATGTTTAATGTCAGAAATGGGTTTGTGCCATCTTAGACTAAGGTGCAACAGCATTTGCCAATTTAAAGTTTTACAGTGCAAGTGCAAGTTTAGCAAAATGCCAATCAAAAGTGCTTGGAGACCGTCTTGTCAACAGTGGGTCTACTTAGTGCAGCCAGAGTATGATGAATTTGGAACATTGCTTTTTTAGTTTATATATATATATATATATATATATATATATCACAACAGTTACTATGTTTATAGGTCTAAGTAATTTTCCCTTCGGAACAACTTAGTTTAAACGTATCACTATGGAACACAATTATAGAGCACCTGATATAAGCAAACAAACACTAAAAGCAAGACAACATGTAAGCACATGTAGCAGCAGCCTGTTACTGCACTCCAGAGTGAGAGGGTTGGTTAGTTTACCATAGCCTGTAGATAGTAAATCTCACTTATAGAGGGGCACGGTCATAACACCCATCAACAATACACATTTAAATCTAGCAATGTGCTATTACAATGTACATACAAATGATTGATCTAGAACATTAAAATTATTGATCTAACCACCTTGAAATGGAAGGAGTCTGGAGGACTAGGCTTTGTTTTCTTTTTGATCTGTTTCTTTCCTTCGGATACTTTTGCGATGCATTGTGATGATTAACCAGTCTTTGACTATGGAGTTGAAGCAGCCAATTTTGTGATGGGGTTGGGTGACCACTGTCCTGCCATGGGAGACTCTGGAGTGGGCAGTGCAGCACAGCATTCATTTCCCCTTCTGGGCCTTCTGGGCTGACTTGGTGACCTTTCCGGTTGAGGCCGCCTTCTTCTCCACCGCCTTGATCACCCCGACAGCCACTGTTTGCCGCATGTCACGCACGGCGAAACGACCTGCAGAGACCCATTTGATAGAACATTACATATGGTATCAATTTCGATTTAATTTGACCTGAAGCCATGTGTCTCACATGTTCATAAAGTATGTTTACTGAGGACGGTCCTCACCCAGTGGAGGGTACTCGGAGAAGCTCTCCACACACATGGGCTTGCCGGGGATCATATCCACGATGGCAGCATCTCCAGACTTGAGAGCCTTGGGGTTGTCCTCTAGCTTCTTGCCTGAGCGGCGGTCAATCTTCTCCTTAAGCTCGGCAAACTTGCAGGCAATGTGGGCGGTGTGACAGTCTAGCACAGGGGCGTAGCCAGCGCTTATCTGGCCTGGGTGGTTCAGAATGATCACCTATGGAAGTGAACGCGCAGATAACTTTAATAGGGTTGGATTATCTTTGAGCTTTTATTTTTACTGTCTGAAAGATGTGCTTTCTCTTAACATACATACTTAGTAGTAAGAAAGGAGTTGTAAAGAACGTAGCAAATACTAAAGTTACCTGACACTAAATGTGGCTTGAGTATAGCTTGATTTAATTCATTAAAATGTCCCAAATGCATATATTTTTTTGAATGGAGACATTGGTACAGAAAAACAATACATTTTTCAATACAAGAATACTTACTTTGTAAAAGTAGATTTTTTTTATGATGCCTACCTGAGCAGTGAAGTTGGCCGCTTCCATGGGAGGGTCGTTCTTGCTGTCCCCAGCCACGTTACCACGGCGAATGTCTTTGACGGACACATTTTTTACATTGAAACCCACGTTGTCTCCTGGGAAGGCCTCGGTCAGGGCTTCGTGGTGCATCTCCACCGACTTCACCTCGGTGGTTACGTTGACGGGGGCAAAGGTCACAACCACTCCTGGCTTAAGGACCCCGGTCTCAACCCTACCCACTGGCACAGTGCCAATACCTGAGAGATGGAAGCAAGTAAAAAAAAATATATAGGTAATTCTACTCCTCCCAGAACACATTTTCCTAAGAGTTTCGATAATGAGGAAAAGAATAAAGGAAACATTTCACAGAATTTTCTCACCTCCGATCTTGTAGACGTCCTGCAGTGGCAGTCGGAGAGGTTTGTCAGTGGGGCGGGAAGGCGGTTGGATGGCGTCCAGAGCTTCCAGTAGGGTGGTCCCGGCTGCGTTCCCATCCTTCCTGGTGATCTTCCACCCCTTAAACCACGTCATCTGAACACGAGAAAGAGCCATATAAGTCACCATTATATTTGTCACTATTGTAATGTGTTCATCATTGGCTTAATTAATTGCCTTGGCTTACATTCTGACTGTGCTGCTGCCACAAACATTCCTTACAATATTGTTATTGACATTTTGTTTTTAGCTTGGTTACTTGTGAAAAGAAAGGTTACATCGACTTGATATTGAAAAGGATTTTCCTTTGTCCTTACATTAGGGCTGGCTTCCAGCATGTTGTCTCCGTTCCAGCCAGAGATGGGAACGAAGGCCACCGTGTCAGGGTTGTAGCCAATCTTCTTAATGTAAGTGCTGACTTCCTTCACAATCTCCTCGTAGCGTTTCTGGCTGTAGTTGGGCTCGGTGGAGTCCATCTTGTTAATGCCCACAATGAGCTGCTTCACGCCCAGGGTGTAGGCCAGGAGAGCATGCTCGCGTGTCTGCCCGTTTTTAGAGATGCCCGCCTCAAACTCACCCACACCAGCAGCCACAATCAACACGGCGCAGTCGGCCTAGGGATCCAGGTGGATTCATATAACGCACATCAACATAACGTACCCCTACCCTTATATATAATATTAGTATAATACCTTCACCAACAAAGTAAGCCTGACAATTTACTGATGTGGGTTGAATATGTATTGTTACTGATGACGATAAAGTTAATATGTATTAGTGTGATATCTCCAGAACTGTGTTTTAATCATACTGCTGGGACTTATTCTGTCCTACACGTCACAGACCTGGGACGTTCCAGTGATCATGTTCTTGATGAAGTCCCTGTGCCCCGGGGCGTCAATGATGGTGACGTAGTACTTGCTTGTCTCAAACTTCCACAGGGAAATGTCAATGGTGATCCCACGCTCCCTCTCAGCCTTGAGCTTGTCCAGCACCCACGCATACTTAAAGGAGCCCTTCCCCATCTGGGAAGAGAAGGCATTTGGAGTTGGAAGTGGGAGTTGAAACCTCTTAAAATGTCGGGGTAATAACTTTGCTTACATATTTTAAGTTAAATTGGATTTGTCACATGTTAGTACACAAGTACTATGCCAGTTAAATCTATTCCCACAAACCATGCAACTGCATAAACTATAAACAAAATATGAAACTAAGTTTTGCGATGATGATTGGACTTGGTCATTCCTACTTACCTCAGCAGCTTCCTTCTCAAACTTCTCGATAGTCCTCTTGTCGATGCCACCGCACTTGTAGATGAGGTGGCCGGTGGTCGTAGACTTTCCTGAGTCCACATGACCAATCACCACGATGTTGATGTGGAGCTTCTCCTTTCCCATGTCTAAGTCTAATTAAAGTGATGACAAGATGGTCTGCAAGCAAAGAACTTGGTGTTACAAAACTAGTGCTGATCTAAAGGGCTTTTTAGATTATATTTTAACCCATTTCCTTAGGGCATGACAGCACCACAGGCAAGGCATTTGTGCTCAGTCACAGCACATTAAGCAAATGCAGTGAAATTAACAACAAGCCAGCGATCGGACAAGAAGCCCAAAACAGTTACAGTAGGCTATTGATCAAAGATCATGTTAATACTACTGCACACTCGGCTCACTACATCTTTGTTTTTATTTTGTATGAACAAATAATGTGTGCAAGGTATCCATCTCAGCTCCTTAGGTTGGAAATCAACGGGTACAGAACTGCGCCAGACACAAACGCAATGCCCCCCTCTTTCAAATTCTCAGTCTACAGCCAAGATCTCCCCTTTCAGAGGACAAAGCAGCAAATTATACCTCTTCCCTCTCCAGTCGGCATGGTGCTGCTGCCAGACACCAAAACAAATGTCTCACGTGAATTCATTCAACCTAATATCTTTATCCATCAGCTTCCTATTGCTTTCTTCTATGCCTCCATTTTGTAAGGATTCAATCCACAATGTCTAGCCATTTCTAGAACAGGTGAAATGTTGGCTACCATCAAGTCTTTTTAAAAGTTAATCTACTAGGATAGTCAAAAGACAAGTAGAATTGTGTGGATTTCAACTGTGTTAGTATAACAAAACGCAAGGTCATTCCCAATTCGTTAAAGATTTATTTTTTAGAAGGCTAGACGTATAGCCTTTTTTTTTTTAGACTTTTCTATGATAAGGCCATGACGTTTAGCCATACAACCAAATTGCAACCTGATCTATGAGGATTTGTACAGGTGCCCAATACCGTTTAACCTCAGAAAAAAAAAAAATATTTTGACATAGCTTTAGTTCGCATTAATTATCCTCCGGTCACTATTTTCTGCAATCAGTTGGTACACATTTAAAACTTCGGTGAATTTAAGAATTAACTGGTTCTGCAGTCATACAATTCAGTGTTGGGATTAAGGAGGATTTCAAACCCCTCCTACTACTGTCGCCGCCGCCATGTTCTCTCATCCTTCTGCATACTAGTGTGCGTATTACAAGGTATCCTTATTTTAGCATCCTTTCAATTCGTATAGATACGCCTAAGAAAATTAAGTGTATATATTTAATGTATATTCTCTTTTTAAATAGCATTTGAAACCGCATATTGCGTATACCTGACCGAATATACCCTACCTGTGAGCGTAGCAGTATCAAGTTCCTCAGTATCAGAGGCTGATCCGGTTATCGGGCAGACAGGAGGCAGTTGCGTAATTGCGCTCAGTACGCACACACGCGCTCCTAAAGCATCACAACAAGGGACCGTAAATGGTTTGAATTCACCATTCACTTTCAACAAAAGGTGCTGTCAAAAGAAAATAAGCTCGCCTGTTAAGTCTTATAACATACATTTTATTTTTGATTTTAAAATGTCAATGCCAATATGCTACATGTCATGTTGTGGCATTTCCACGTATTTGACCAAGCAGGTGCTTGAGTTCACTTGATGGGTTGTCCCTAGTTGGCTTTAGAATTAAGCGCTATCGGTTTTCTCTCACTAACGACGTTGAAGCCATCATGTTGAAGAAACGAAATGCCTTTTTCAAACTATTATCACAAGTATCCTTAATTTCACAATATTTATTCAAAATATTTGAGGTATGCAAAAGGTTAAGGCAACTTCTTTCCTTCGCTTGGAGAACAATATAATATTGCACAGAATCACATAACTCAGTTGGCCCAGAAAACCTTCATCAGCATTGCATTATTATCGTCATCAGTAACAATGAATACATAATTGACCCATGCAGGTTTAATCAGATAGAGTACAATGGCATAGGCCATTGCGTAAGATGTCATTCCCTTATACCCTTATTAAAGTCAAATTGATGGGCATGTCCATGAAACAGTTGGCCAGTCACTAGAATGATGACCACGGTCCAGATTTCACTAGCCATGGGGCTTTTGTGTAGGCCTTTAAGGCACAAGGCCAGTGCGTACTAGGACGGATAATGAGATTGTGTCAAGTAAAGGTGAATGAACTACACAATATAACATACATGGCATTTCTCGTCTGCCTCTGATTTTCATGAACATAGTAACTTATAAACTGAAAACAAAAATGAAACATTTAAGGATATGGATGGTGTGCAAAATAGATGTGCAGAAATGTAAACAAAATGATAAACATCAATGTTGCAAATGGTATCAAAGAACACCAATTCATTGGACCACACTTGGGATAAATTGGCCCCAAAACCCACCAGGTAACCAAATTAAAGATCAAGTATATTAAAAGAAACAAAAATATCTCAAAGGCATTTATGAGAGGCAATGTTTGTGTGTGCGTAGAGCAGTCTTGATTTCACGTAGCGTAGTCTTGGATCTGTAATGAGGCTGTGTCCATTCTGGGGGTGATTCCCACCGTGCTGCCTCTTTGCCTCAGGGGGCACTGGGTCTCTGGACGGCCCAGGGCTGCACAGTGCCACGGCCAAACACAGTGTAGAACGCCGCCCCGAAGAGGTTGAGGCCGGCCGAAATGTAGAACACAGTCTGCCACTCTTCTATAGTGTTCTAGAAGGTAAAATAAAAAAAGCACAGCTGCACTTTAGAATCCCTGGCTTGCAACACGTACTAATAAATATTATAATAAATATTTTTTCTTACATTTGTATGTATATTATTAATAATTATTGCATTAATATTTTTCTCTCAATTCTCATATTGTTAAATTGTGTGTACATAAATAGTTTTTATTGTTTTATTTACTGGGGCCCTCTTGACCTGGTCTGTCTTGGATGGTTTTAAATTTAAATCCCAAAAGTTGGTTAAACATCTCAAACATACTGCTTGCATGGTTTAATTGTAGTGAGCTGTTTACATGGAAAACCTCAGAGTAATGATGTTCTTTATTTAAAAAAAGTCTAGCCTCTATGCATTATTTATAAGACAATCTGAGGTGTTTTTCCGACTGACATGTAACAATGACATCAGTACCAAATACAATTTTGTATAAGGTTAGCTTTGAGGCAGTAGTACTTACATTTTTGGTCAAGGCCCGAGCGATGACTGGGCCCACCATGCCAGGTATCGTAGCAAAGGAGTTAGTGATGCCCAGCAAAATACCAGCATAGCTACAACAGCAAGCAAAACAAATTCACCTGTGTTTAAATACCTACTACATTAATAATAATAATGATCTCCAGACCACACTTCAAGGCAGACTGGGCAATGGAAGATATATTACCACATAAAAATAAACAAACCTACCCTGCCCCCTAAAAAGGAAGACAACTAATAAAATGTGAGGTAAACCTCTGCAGTGTGTAATGTGTGTTTGACCACAGGGGGGGTCAGTCTTACGAGGGGGCGATGTCCAGGTGGTTGATGTTGAAGCCCGAAGCAGACAACCCGCCCAGGGAGGAGGAGACAGTCAGGAAGGCAATGGCTAGGACGTAGTCACAGCCCGTGTAGCCCGCTGCCACCAGGAACACTGCCGGCCCAAGCATACCTGCGTACGCACACACGGGTTGGTGTGCATCACAAAAGGCAAAAATTACATAGGTTACAGTGGAATATTCGGTACTGATACGTTTTCTTTTTGTTAGCGATACCGCTTTTCTCACCCACTATGGTGAAGGCCTTCCTGACAGCCACTGTAGGGTAGCTAAAGCTCTCCCTCAGGTAGTCCGCCAGCTGGCCTCCCAGCACAGCCAGCACGGCACAGCCAATGTAGGGCAGAGCAGACAGGGCCCCATTCTGGACAACAAAAAACAATATAGCTTTTACAGAAGCTGACAGATGCAGGTAATATACCGCTGTGACACCCGATAGCATTACAAGAGGGTCAACAGTTTATTTTAGTATACAGTCATAAAAATTGAAAAGACGTTTGTTGATCATTAGACTTAAATCCCAGCCTAAAAGTCACCATTATTATTATTATTATTATTAATAATAATAATAATAATAATAATAAAAAGATCCCCATTTACTGTACATCCAAGCAGACACAAAGGTTGTGCCACAGTGAGGAATTTAGTCAAAAGTAAGGAAACTCAGTTGTCCACTGGGTGGTGATATAATTACAGACTGGCTTACTGTTTGCCAAATCCATTCATAGACCAGACAGACTAGCTGATCATGGGCAGCTGACCAAAAGGAGAGAGGGACATGCTCAGAGGGAGAGATCTTAGTACTACAAGGCCAAACAAAAGCTAGTAATTTCTAATAGATGGCTTCAAGATTAAAACACACACACACATAACACAAAATATTTGTATTTTAATTGACCCAAATAAAGAGCCAGCCAATATCCATTATATCAGAATAAAACACTAGAAGAGACACAACATATGCAAAGCAGACTAGCAACAATAACGATACCACCAGTGTCATAGGTTATGAGACAGGGCCAGCTGGCTCACCTGTTGGATGCTGAAGCCCAGGATGTTGCTCATGTAGGTGGGCAGCAGGGTGAGGAGGGTGTAGAAGGTCCAGTTGTAGGAGAAGTGGGCCACGACGATGGCCCAAAGGGGCATGCATGTCAGGATGGAGCCCCACGGGATGTGGCCTGCCGTCGGGGACGCCTGTGCACGGGATAGCGGACCAGGTAATACATACAGTACATTCATATACACTTTCAAGTGGGTTCCTCCGAGGGAAAGTTATGTATGTTTGATCCCTCTACGATAGCAACTTGTATGCTCTTGAGCAAGGTACTCGACCCTTTTTTGCTCTAGGGGGATGGTCCCTGTAATCTCATTGTGAATCACCTTGGTTTGTCTGCTAAATGACAAAAACATATGGAAATGTAATGTAACTTTAATATGATTTCTTTTTTGATTAGTTTTAAAGATAAAAAACAGTTGCTTAACGGTACAAAGAATTTGTTACTCAAAATCAATCCTACTGCTAGTGCTGTTTATTGAATGACACGAGAGTATTACAACGATGTTAAGCCGCAGGTCATGCCATTTCACATGTGATGCCCTTCTGAAGTTCACTGTTGCTTCAACAGACAAACTATAAATGGACTTTGACCACTGTTTTACAAGCCTGGGTCCACACATATGCAAAAAGCGTTCATCTCAGTATAACTTTGACTCTTCAAACCACACCAAGCCTTTAAAAGGTAATAAAGGCGCATGAAATGTACGTTGTTTTGAGTTGGAACCCTTTTTGGCACCATTTAGTGGGCCAGTTATGCGGCATGAGGTGCCAGAGCAGGCCTCACCTCATTCTTCAGGGAGGACGTGATGTAGTGTCTCTCCTGCTCGGAGATCCGTGGGTGTGTGTCGGGAGTGTTACTGACCAGGTAGGCCCACATGACGAACCACACCAGACCCACAGCACCTGATCCAACACAAACGTAGCATTCAATGGAAGCCAGGCTTAGACAAACTCCCTCACAGTGGCACAGGAAAAGAGGAAACGGGAGGAAATAAAACAGTGTTTCTCTACATGCCCATGCACAAGAAGAAGAAACCTGATTCATCAGTTCCACAACAGAGGAGCTGATGTTTCAAGAAAGTGAGAGCAAACGCTGATACGTTAGTTTCAGGTGTCATTTTTCCATCAGCCCTAAAAGACTTAACAGGACACAAATAGCATCTCACCAAACACATAGAAGACGTAGGTCCAGTCCAGATAGAAGCAAATTTCACCAGACAGGGGAAGGGCTATCACTGTACCCAGCTGAGCACCTGGAGAAACGCAAAGTGGAGCAATGACTTAAACCTTATTGTATGTCAAGGACACATCATTTTCATGAAGTGTTTCATGGTATTCAAGCTAAACCTCAAAAACGTAATACTTTATCAACTATGGCTGAAATAAAAGTGAGTTGAATGATCCAATGTGCGAGGATCCTACCAGTGTAGCAGATAGTAAGCAGTCTGCTCCTCTCCATAGGCGGGGCCCAAGATGCCCACATGGCATGCATAGCAGGGAACGTCACTCCCTATTGGCCAACACACATAACAACAGGGTGCTTATAGGTCTAAACCCAACATCTACATATAATGATCCCCATTGTCTCGTTACAAAGTCAGTCTGAATACACCCCCCCCCCCCGCGCGGGGGCCCCCCCCCCCCCCCCCACCCCCCCCCCCCCCCCCCCCCCCCCCCCCCCCCCCCCCCCCCCCCCCCCCACACCCCCCCCCCCGTGGGGCGGGGTGAAAAAAACCAGGCGCCC
>JAVQJS010000374.1:0-15091 GCA_036024795.1 Galaxias rostratus | reverse complement strand
ACACACACACACACACACACACACACACACACACACACACACACACACACACACACACACACACACACACACACACACACACACACACACACGGTAAACCCATGACCCTAAATACACTGCAGAGTTTGGTCTGGTCCGTCTTATCAATTGGACCATGAAAGCAACGTGGGGAAAGACTCACTCATCAGGTCTCTAAACGTGGTTTTGTCATGGGTCATCAAGTGGTCAATGATGGCTCGCCAACTGAAAGATCGCAGAAACGAGCAGGCATTAAAAAAAACAGATAAGCAAATCCATTCAACAACAAGGAGGTCTCATTGATTCTCACTCTCACAAGTCCCGCAGCCCACGCTGGGCAGGTGAGACGCTTGCCGACAAGCGTTTGCGACTCACTGGCTAACACAGGAGGAGTCCATCTGGAAGAAGGTGTGGTCCATGAAGAGGTCGAAGGCCTCCTTCTTCCAAGCCCGCCGGGTGTACTGGTACCCACTCAGGCTGCTGAGGAGCTGGATGCAGGCCCGGTAGCTGGGGGCGTTGTGGGCACTGCGAGGGGGAGGAGGCCAGCGTGTTATAAAGGTGAAACCACCACATAGACCGCAGCCTATTATCACTACGCTTCCTACGTTTGCCAATTTCTTTTCCTGTAGCCAATCCCCTGATGCCGCGTCAGGATAACAAAGCACTACAGGACCAAGCCTGTTAGCCTATTGATATCAACAGCTCTCTAAAGATCCTGGATGTACCAGTGTACATGTGTTATCTCAGTGAAGATCAATAATGAACATCTGAAGTGTCTATGTGTTAAGGGGCTGCTGGAGGGCTACCTGTGGTTGCGGAGGTAGGGCACGACGTAGTGCATGATGTTCACCAGCAGGGGGATCACCCTCTCCTTCTCGTCGCTGTAGAACACCATGTCCAGGAGATGGGCCAGCACCTAGAGACACAATCCCCCACTGATCAATTGGGAACCTCGCCACTCTGGAGACACTCGGATAGTGACGTAAGGCATCGATACGGCCGCACAGCATCAAAAGCATAATGAGTGGGCGTGGCCTAAACACCAAACCACAGCAAAGCGGACGTTCAGCTGGGAACCCACGGACGTGGTACAGCTCTACACGCTACAAAGAAAGCACGAAAAATAAAAACACTTTCGCCTCTCTTTGACTGTACGATTCCACAAGACGGCTGTATTGCATGGCTTATCCACCGTAAATCAGCTGATCGTAGATCAGCCGTTAGGTGTGGAGTGGTGGTGTAACGGCATCGTGGGAGGAGCTGTAATCAGCTGACCGCTGTGCACTGATGCTTAGCACAAGTGGGATGGCTTCGGTTTCCTAGAGGGGAGGCCGAGTGTGCAGAGAATACCAAAGCACAGCGACAACAAGGTGAACAGCAAACAGGGCCTCTTTACAAGTCCTCTTTACAGTATACTTTGGTTTGGGCAACATAACCTTGTATACACAGTACATTTTCACACTCTGGGCTGAAATGAAACAATCTTGATTGCAACGACAGCGTGCCCCAAAAGTAGACTTGCCAAAAAGATGAGGTTCGGATGTAAACGTGAGATAGAATTATGAAGAGGAAGGGTGCTTTACCTCAGCCAGCAGTGTGAGGGCGTGGACGCTGTACACAGAGGGTGTGAAGCTGGACGCCTCCATCACTGTGAGCATTAGATCTAAAAAAAGAGACGCACCCAGGCACACACCACACACATCAAACATTAGTGGTGGCCCACACATCACATAAAGGGAAACCATGAAGTAGTACAAGAGAATGCAAAAACAATACAGCAACAGACAGTCATTTTGAAGTTATTCAGCTTGGATGTCCAACTATTGTGCTTTACTCAACTACCAACATAACATACAAGATAAAAGTGGCAACGAGAAAACACCATGTTCATGGACCAAAAAACACCCCAACCATGATCATGTCCCTGACAATGGACCAAAAACACCCTAAATAATACATTGAACAATCGGCCGAGCTAATGGTCCTACCTTCCACGTCGGCCTCTAGGCTGGCTCCGTCCACCACTATCTGAGGGGAGGCCTTGACCTCCAGGTTCCTCCGCAGCCACGTGGTCTGCTCCAGAGAGGAGCCGGCTATGGTCCCGATGGCCTCCACCACTTTGTGGGTCACGTCCTGAAGCAAAAAGGAAGCAGGAAAAAAGGGCGGGGGGGGGGGGGTTCATAGGTCAAAGGGACAACTGTTCATAGCGGAAAGGCTGCCGGGATAACACCGGGAATAAGGTAGCAGCAGATCCTTGTTATGTGTAGATGTTCTACTTTAAGAAGACAAGGTTAGACCTGCAGCTCTCGCTGGTCCTTCTTGCTCTCCAGATTAGGGTTCTTCAAAATGAACTCGTTCAGAACGCTGAGGCAACGAAATGAAAAACAGTCAGCATCAAGGCAAAATCAATGTCTGGAGGAATACGAGAGGGGCAAAGGGAGTAAGTCTGTGAGGGTGGGCCCTCCTACCCCAGTATGAGAAACTGTCCCGGAGCAGGCAGTCCCAACTGGACAGAGTCCTTCAGCAGAGCAAGGAGAGAAGGCCAGCTGTCCACCAGACCGGACACGGGGATCCTGGAAGAGACAACAGCACCATCTCACACGTCACCTCCGGACAAGAAGACCAAGACAAACTAAACCCACACCGTCCGGCACTTTCCAACGCAAGCCCTTTTAAAGAGTACTAGTTCAACTAGTGAAGGGACATAAGAAAACCATGGTAGGGATCCATTGAGCTCACCTTTGGACATAGGCATAGAAGAACTGGAGCATGCAGACCTCCAGGGAGAGATGTTTCTGTGGAGACAGGAAGAGAGATAAGTGCAAAGAGCAGTAAGTTAATTTAATTCAGTTCAATTTGATACATCTTTATTGTCTCTGAAGGGTAACTCTGTGCTACATAAAAAACACAACAAAGGCAAACTACATACAGCAAACACTACTATAAACAACAAGGAAACGTTACATTTAGATCAACTAACACCATTCAATTAGTGAATAAAGGCAAACCATGCACTGTTTATAAGTAACAGAGTATAGGTCGTTAGATGGTGATGTTACTTTTTAGAGGTGGTCTAGAATCTCAGGCCCCTGTACCTTTTCCTTGGCGATGGCTGGTGGCTGTTTCAGGACCTCTTTGACCGTCTGCATCACGGTCTCAGTCCGCATGGCGCTCACTGACCGCACCAACTCCACCAACAGCAACTGCTCTTCACTGGCCAGGGGAATTACCTGGAAAGCGTGCGTACGCAGGCGCAGGCAAACACACACGCACACACACACACACACACGTACACACAATAACATGGTCTCACACCATTAGTGAGTACAAGTCTAAAAACAGAATGGTCTGTCCTTTGAAGCATGACGCCTTAAGAGGTTTTTAAAAATGTGAGAGCGTGGGCTCACTTTGTTCCTGGCAGGGACCTTGACCTGCTTCCTCTCGTTCCAGACGTAGGCGATGGCGGCCATGAAGTGAGCTCCGTGGTTCATGGAGATGGGCCCCAGCAGCTCCAGGATCTGCTGCCGGAGATTCTGCAAACACAGGACAAAACATTCAGTTGCCTCACTAGCTACACGGTGGAAAATTATTAAAATCTGCAAGATAAGGATAGGATAAGTGTTTAGAAATTGATCCAGAGGACTAAGAGATACAACATAACCAAAAATAAGAATGCTTGGCATAGTTCCAAAATCCTCAACCTAATTGAACGGCGTTGCTCTTGCTGTGTAAGCTCGGGGGGTACCTTGGTGTTGCCCAGGTTGATGTTGGAGGTGGAGGAAGCGGAGGCTGCAGCCGGCTTGTCCGAGCTGTCGGCCTGATAGAGGACGCTCCACAGGAGGGTCACGGAGGACATGATGGTGTGGAGGATGGACAGGATCCCGGCACGGGCCTCTGCAAGGTGCTTCTGGTCCACACTCACTTGCAGCTGGGGAAGGAGAAAGGATATGTAAGAAGAAATATAAAATTAATATTTGTATACACATTACACTCCCATGGACAATATGATACAATATGCAGCCAGGACCACGGATCAAATCACCCTATTGAAAAGTCAATCCATCAGTGTATGGCCATATGAAAACCATCATGTTTTCGTCATTCAATGGTTTATTAAAATTTAATGCACTCTGGAACAGTCATCGGTTCACAAAGCTGTCTGCCATTTTGATCAAGTCAGTCTCACACAGCCAGTCCCATCATCCTCAAAGCTGCCTTCTCCATGCGTATTTTTTTTTTATGTTTGTGGAAATGTTGTTTCTATAAACATTACAAAACTGGACCAGATACTATTGTTTAAAATGTCCACTTACATTACAATTCAGAGATAGTTTTGTCTCTCAATGGATTCAAAAAATATCAGGCAACACACATGTTCATTAATCACAGAAACTACAGCTGGGCCAGCCCTGTGCTTGTAAATATATGTGTAAGTGAGTCAGTCATGCAGTAAAACAGCGCTGCCAGAGCTGGCTTGGTGGACAGCGCCCTCACCTGGTGGTATTGGGAAGCAGGGTCCAACAGGCAGTAGTGGATGATGGCAGTCACTCCCTCAAGCACTGTCAGAATCAGGTCAGGAGGAATGCACAGCGCCATCCACTGAGGCCTAGGAAATAACCAGAAAGAAGAATGCATGAGGATTTTGTATAGAAATCATAATCTTTTGAAAGAATAATGATTTTCTTGAATTCCATTTACAATTTCAAGCCCTCACAGGGAGCCTTCATTTTGTCCTCCTGAAAAGGATCAGGTCTATGCCACTTTATTGTTAAATTAAATGTACTTCATTAACATTCGGGTAAACAAAAACTGGCTTCATAGTCCGTACAGGCCTTTTGCTTTATCTTATGGTCAACAGTGCCACCTTGTGACCAAACACCTTTCTGCAAGGTGCAGTATGTAAATTCCAATTTCTAGCAATAAAGAAGAATATAGAAAATGTAATTTAAGTATATTACATCACTACTGGAGTATATTTTTAAACCAAAAACTCAGAGAGAAGTTGCCCAATATATGAGCACCTTGAGCCCTGTATTAAGGTTTATAAAACATCTAGGGACGCCCGCCTATCCTGACCAATCGGGAGACTTTTGCAAGGGGTAAAGGCTACCAATTGCCTGTCAATCAACTCGCGTGCACACTTTCATGTAAAATAGAGGTCGGCTTACTGCAACACCCTCCAAACAAGATTGCTGTACAATCTGCGTTGTACCAGCGGTGTGAATAAGCTTCAAGGCGGCTGAATGTCGATGCAAAAGACTTGGCTTGTCAAATAAGTGCAGTTTTAGAACAGTTAAGAAGTATTGCGCCAGATTGGTCAAAAGGCATTGCTGGTTTACATGCATATGTTGGATATACTAGGCAAGGTATAGTAGCTGCCAATCGCAGCAAAATAGAAACGATTGTCATGCACTTACTAACAGGGGGATACAATTCGGAAATAGTTTTGTCAACATTAGCTAACTATAAGTCCTTACTTTGGAAGCTTTTATTTGTGTCTGCGCGTTGCTTTCGTGAGAACCCCTCAGTTTTATAGCTTTTAGGACCAGACGTTCGGGATTCTTTTGATTCTCACCTCGGATCAGACTTTCAGTTTTTTTTGCTTTATGCGTTACTTGTTGCGAGAACCAAAAACATGGACAACACAAGACAGAGCGTGCATGGGCACGTGCGGGATGGGCTTTTGAGAAGGATAGAGGGACCATATACTCAGGAGGTGGGCTCTTGCATTTTTTTCTTAGAACCAAATACTGCAAATTTAAAGCATATTCCATCCAGCACATTTGTAAATGTTAATATTTAAATAAGAAATGCAAACAAAGGTAGGTTTGAAATATGTGGCTATAGATAACATTTGATTCTCAATTAAATTGGCTATCAGTGGGGGTTAGTGCGACATTACCTGACGTCAGTGATGCCGGTCTCATAGCGATACTGCTGGATGAGATTGTCCAGGTTCCGACACAGCTGGAGTGTGACCGAGGCCACCACCCGCCGCAGAACCTTGCCCATGTAGGGCAGCGTGGCTGTGATCAGGCCGATCCACTGGGGGTGCATCTTACAGGCGTGGTGCTGGTGGAGAGCGCGAATCACGGCGCACAAGAACATGCCCTGCGCCGTGATTGGCTGTCCGTGGAGGTACTGCAGCGAGGTCATTGGCTGCTGGGGGTTGACGTGCTCCACCTCCCCTCCCAGCAGTTCGAACCCGGCTCCCGCCCCTCCGGCCGCCCCGCCCACCACTGCTCCTCCGGGCCCGGGGATTACTTCCCCGGCCTCGTCGGCTGGCACGAGCACCCTGTGCTCCAGCACCACCAGGCTCTGCAGCAGCCGCAGCAGCTGGGACTGCACGGCGCTGCAGCTGTCGATCTGGTCCTCGGACAGGTTGATGACGCTCTCCTCCGTCAGCCCCTCCTCCACGGCGGCCACGTTGACACCGGCCGCCCGCTGCTCGTGCCACTTCTGGGCGCTGAAGATGGAGGAGAGCAGGCAGTGGAGGACCACCTTCTGCACCTTGCACTTGGAGAGCACGTCGCTGATGAAGCTGGCGAATCCCTTGGCCGAGCCGCCCGTCACCTTGGCCAGCTCGCTGAAGAGCAGCGTCAGCACCTCCACGCTGGTCAGCTGCATGGCCCGGTTCCCCGCCAGGTCCTGGGTGCCAGCCGGCAGGTGGGCAGAGTAGTAGCTGCGCAGGAAGTAGAGGCAGAGGGAGATGATGATCTCCAGGTACATGGCGCTGCGGAAGGAGTGCGAGTGGGAGTCCTGGGGGATGGGGCAGTAGAAGTCCTTGCCCATGACGGAGACGCGGTGGCGGGCCAGCAGGTTCTGCAGCAGGGACAGCTGCGGCGTGTAGGTGTTGTTGATGCTGGTGGTGGAGATGGCACCCACGAAGCCCGAGGGCGCCGCCCGCAGCATGGCGGCCACGGCCGAGAGGGCGTGAAGGGCGCGCGACGAGTCGTACAGCTGGAGGTAGAGCAGCACGTGCTGGTAGAGCGGGTGGATGTTGAAGCGGGGCAGCGCCGAGGAGGGGCGACGTGACCCCGGCCCGCTGGCACCGACTCCTCCCGGGGCCCCGGCACACGGCGAGCCTGAATCGCTCTCGATCTCCGACACCTCGCCCTCCCCACAGCTGTACCAGTTCTCCAAGTCCAGGCTGTCGCCGAAGAAGATGCTGGGCGGCCGGCTCTTCTCGGCCTGGTGGGCCTTCCGCAGCCGCTCCTCCTCCTTCCGCTTGGCCTTCTTCACCTTGGGCTTGGCCCCCGGCGACTTGTCCGACAGCCGCTCCATGATCTTGCCCTTGAGGCTGAGCTGGGTGCTGCTGTGGCTGCGCTTGCGGGTCTGGGGGTCGTCCACCTTCAGGTGGTCGGGCGTGGCGGGACACGAGCTGTCGGGCATCGTGACGATGGACGGGGAGGAGCTGTGGCGGGTGATGCCCTCGTGCTGCTGATGAAGAGGATGGCGCGGGGGGTGAGGATGAGGGTCCTCTCCCGCCAGGTCAACGGCAGCGCTG
Source organism: Galaxias rostratus (assembly GCA_036024795.1). Lineage (NCBI taxonomy): Eukaryota > Metazoa > Chordata > Actinopteri > Galaxiiformes > Galaxiidae > Galaxias > Galaxias rostratus. The sequence continues at coordinate 7,566 of JAVQJS010000374.1, read as the reverse complement.
ACGGACAGGAACTCCAATGTTCCTCCGGCCAACATCTCAGGCAGGGTCTGGGAGTGAGGGCCCGAGGGAGGGCCCTGGTCGTAACGGGGCCCCATGGAGCACTCCGAGGAGCTGTCCGAGTCCGACTGAGGCCAGGTTTCCGGTGGGGACGGCGTGTCGGCCTCCACCTCCCCTTCCCCGTCCACCATGCTGACCACCGTCTGCATCAGCTCGGCCACCACGCAGGACACCGCCTCCTCCACGGATTCCTCGTCCTCCTGCTCGGCAAGCGCCGGGTCGGAACCGTGCGCCCCGTGTGTCTGAGCGCCGTCAGGCTCCTCGAAGCTGCCGTTGTCCACTGTGGAGGAGTGGGACCCGCTGGAGTCAGAGCTCAGGGCCTCCCCCTGCTGGTCGGCCGGGGGACACTCCCCAGTCAGCTGGATGTTCTCGCTGCTCAGGCTGAGCATGGACAGGCTGTCACTCAGGGGGTTGACGGTCAGACAACAGGGCTCCATGTCGCCCAGCGGTAGTCCTCCCAGTCCCATCTTCATGTCCTCCCTTAGCATTTGGCTGTAGTCTGAGAAGGAACAAACAATAAATCTGAGCCGTGTGTAAAAAAAAGAGCCTTGTTAATTCAATCATTTTAGCACATGCTCAACATGACAAATATCAGTGCGCTCAAATAGAGTTTTTCTTGCTCTTTTGAAAAGACACCCACTCCCACCCTACTCACTGCCTGAGAAGCCAGAGTCCCTCATGTAGATGGGCGCATCTGAGCAGTCCTGTTCAGGGGGGCTGGGGAAGACCTGGGACCAGTGGCGCTGGGTCTGCACCCTCTGGATGGAGACGCGGTGGGTCTTAGGGTGGAGGAGGAGGAGCAGCAGGGGCTCTAGGACACGGGCGATGTCGTGTCTCTGGAGGACCTGGTTGAGCCAGGCCCGGCCCACGGCGCTGGCAGACGGGTCCCAGTAGCTCAGACTGTCCAGCATAATGAACAGAGATCTGGTAGGTGGACCAAGAGAGGACAGCGAGAGAGAGACAGTGGGTTAGATGGCTAAATAAAAAAAAGATGGTGAGGGGGTGTGAAACTAAAGATTGCGAGTGGGCCATAGAAGAGAATAGACGAAGCGCCCATCGTGTGCAGATGAGGTCTTTGAAGTTGAGGCACGATGAAACGTAGACCTACCTATCAAATGTGCGGTTGAAAGTCGAAGACTTGGTAATATTAAGATCTCTGGTCAAATGCCACAATACAGAGAATTTCACGTGTGCCTCCAGACGAATTCTCTGAAAAAAATAATAGAAAATAAAAAAATATATAATATTAAAAGAGGTTAATTGTTTTAGATTTGTATTGGTTTGTACTGTGTGCTTGTGCTCAATGGTCAGCATGCCAGTGTGCGGCGCCAACCTTGTCTCTGTGCATGAGCTGCTGACTGATGACGTCTTCACATATGCTGGAGGACGGCACCAGGTTGTGGAGCTGGTAGAAGAGCTCCACGCTACGCTGGTGGTGCTGGGGGCTGGCCTCGCCAAGCTGGTCCCAAAGGATGAGGGCCACACTCTGGGGAAGGAGGGAGAGAGAATTCACATTATGAAAGGCTAACAAACTGAAAGGCTAAAAAGAATAGAAAACTAAGCTCAGGCTTTCTAGTAAGGATGACAGTTTGGATGAATGTTGGATGAACACTGTAAGCCCAAAAGGATAACTTCTTTGGTCGGCTACCTTAAAGAAGTCGGTCTTGTCGGCGATGTGCTTAAGAATCCCCTGAGTGAGAGGCGGTCGGATCACCACGGCGACGCGGCCCTGACTGGGGCTCATGGGCTGGCCGCAGTCTGCAGCGCTGCTGGAGACGCTCTCGGCGGTTACCATGGCGACGGACTCTGTGAGGCCCACCAGGTCCATGACCAGGGAGATGGCCATGCCCTGGAGGCTGAAGTCCCCGGCCAGACAGCAGGCGTCCATCAGGGTCTGGAGCCAGGGTGCCGGAATCACACCTTCACCGTCTGCACGGACACACCCGTCATGAGGGGTCAGACAAAGGTAACCGCATGCTCCGTACGAGGCAAAGAGAATCACAGATACACATGCGCAAATATGCCGAACACCACTGACTTTTAGATATTCAAGCAGTGGTTGTAGTCTAAAAAAAGCAACAGGTGGGGTTTTACCATTCTGCTCTTCTGGGGTGGGTGTGGACTTGAGGTTACCCTCGGCGATGTAGACGGGGAAGCTGGAGCACTCCAGGAAGAGCTGGGAAGCAGCGGTGAAGGCCAGAAGACACTCCCTCTGTCCTGAGCCTGGAACTGGGCCTGGCTCCCCCTGCTCCACAGGCATCACCTCCCTCTCCTGCCTGGGGGTGATGTACAGGGTGACCAGGCGGGAGAGGAACAGCTGGAAGTGCTCCAGGCAGCACTGCATCACAGGCTTGTCCTGAGGCTTGCTCTGGGCCTGGCCGGAGAAGCGAGGACCCGCTCTGAGGGTGCATGGGGGCTGGCTGGCTCGCTCTGCTTCCCCGGAGCCGTCTGCCTGGTACTGAACAAACTCTGTGAAGCCGCCCTCGGAGGAGCGACTGACAACCGGATTCTCGCCCTCCTCGAACACCTCGCCTGGCACCTCCAGGGTGGAAGGGAGGACCTACAGGACCAGAAAGACAAGGAAAACAAACAAACAAAAAATAACTATCTAGTGGCAGTATGCTTAACCAGAACAAACATGCTCATGTGGTTGCCACATATCATAATTTAGCAGTTTAAAGAAAGATTTTTATTTTATGACTACTCTATCTTTTTGTAGTGTGATGTCTTTATCTGGCTTCCTGGGAGTAAGAAAGACATTAAAATCTCCCACAGGCTGCAATATAACCCTTCATGAGTTCACTGGCCTGGCTTCTTTGAGTTCAGGCACATACCATCACCTGGTGAGGAGGGCTCCCCAAAGGGCCCAAAGCTCCGCCTCCTCTCCACTCCCATCTCCTCACAACAAGTGAGTGAGTGAGGAGCACAGCTGTTAGTCCCAACCTAAGGGACCCTTCACGTACAGAGCTCGCCGTGCACCCGGCCAGCAGCCAGCCAGCCTGACAGACCGTCCCACAATGCCGAGCCACAACGAACACGTGCGCGTGCCTGCCCGGGTGCCTGGGGAAACCCCAAAAGCGTGCGTTCTGGGTTGAGGTTAACAGAGTGCAGCTTGGACTCAGATGGCGAACCGAGGCCGTGTTCTGGGGATGTCCTCCAGGGGGCCCGGGGTAAGAGAGAGAGATGACAAACCCAGGGGGCGTGGTGTGTGGGGCACTGCGCTACGTTCCTCCGCTGAGACACAGAACAGAGAGCAGGGCTCAGCTGTTGGTATTCCTACCTTGTGTCTCTTGTGGACGTGTTCCCTCTTTGACGTCTCTTGGGCATTCCTGCCTGCCTGGCTCCACCTCCAAGCAGGGAGACTGACTGCACTCTGCCACCACGCCTCACTGAGCTCCAGAACACTTTGGTCAACCAGGTAGCAGGACAGGGTGAGAGGAGGGGGGTCTGAGTGACAAATTGACTGAACTAATGTTCAAACATTATGCTCCAGGGAAATGGGGCAGGCAGGCAAGTTATGGGACCACCCAGTCAACTGTGCACGGGACAGGAGGATCAGCAGGGGCCAGCAGGGGCCGGGGCCACCTCAGGGACCAGGGTGTTTGTTATCTGGGCCATTCACTTGTGAGTGAACTTGGTGATTGTCTGTACTGGGGCGTCCACAGGGAGCTTCTGACAGACTAGAAAGAACCATGAGGTGGTTGGTTGCACACGTGAATCCAGGGACAAACGGACATGAGGACTGGGGCTGGGTGCGGTTTGAGTGTGGTGCTTGTGAACATGTACTTGATCTCTGCTGGCCATGGACAAAAGGGAAGCTGTTACCATACTATTTCTTTAAAGATACTGCTCTTTCATGATCAACCAAATCCCAAAAGTAACCCCAAAAATGTGACATCAAAGAAATCCCACTCCGATGCTTGGATTGGCATAGATAACCAATCTCGGTGACTGTTGATTTAGGCATACTGTGATCAAAGCAGACCATGAAGAAACCATGATGTTACATACACACACACACACACATACATATACATATACATATACATATATATATATATATATATGGGGGGGGTTATTCTTCCATTCCATATTATTTCTTTGAAGTGCGCCCCCGCAGGCCATAATACATCCGACATTCGATCCCTTACCCGCTTTTCCTCCTTCTCCCTGGCTGAGGATGAGGCGGCTGGGCCCACCGGCAGGGACAGCGGGGACACCAGTGGGGGCTGCACCTTGCTGAGGATCTTGGAGCAGAGGCGCAGGCAGTGGGTGAGCTCCCCCAACCCCAGGCTCTGCAGGTGGGAGGTCAGGGCGGCCACCATGCGTAGCAGCAGCTGGGGGAGGTGCTCCGTCTGGATCTCTATGTACGTCTCCTGCAGGAAGGAGGGGAAGCAGGGCTCGAGGTGAGGAGCGGTCAGCAGTAGCGGCGGGCTAACCCAGTCAGCGGATGTCAATCTGCTGTCATCTGTTGTACGACTCAGAACACAATGTTTCTAACCAGAGCTCTTACAAAGGTTGGGCCTAATAGATAAGATGAAGTGAGAGTGTCACTCTGTCATGATCTAATTTGAAGGAGACGAAACATGCATGAAGGTTTTAATTATAAAGGTGAGAAACTTAAAACGTTAACATTGTTGAATTTGTTTTTAGCTTGTTGGGCGCAGAGAAGCGCGTGCATGCAACAAAACACCGGACGAGAATACCAATTTTACAACATCTACACCCAGCAAACCAGGGCGCGTGTTCATAGCACTAGACCTTATGGATCAAAACTCAGAGCGTAGCTGATGGATGTGGCCGGGGAAATGTTTAAGTGAGGATGTTGCAAAAATGTTATTCGGAGCCTCAGGGAAGCAGGGGTGAGGTGGAGAAGCAGGAAAGAGCAGTACTTTACCTGGCAAATTACCCTCATGCTTCTAGTAGGCTTCGAGGAGAGAGAGTAGATAGATTGAACACACAGGAGCAAGCAGAGCATAGAACAACACACGTTTAATGCAGAAAATATATACACTCACTCACACCCAGCAAAGGCTGAAACACTCTCAAACACACACAAAGTAAATTTATGGAATTTCCAAACATTTTTGATTGGAAGCAAAGTAGTTAGGAAGACACAAACTTTCTAAAAGGAGTTTGGCAGAGGAGCTGGACAAAAGGGCAGTTTTGAACCTTTGCGTCATTGCACACACAAATCAGAAGACTTGAATGGCTGTCGTAAGTAGGTTCAATCATTGAAATTCATAGCATTTCTATGGCATGGTAGATTGTCATAAGGTAAAATATATGCAAACAAAACCCAACAAAGGTTGAATAAAGACACCACAGAGAGAGAGAGAGAGAGAGAGAGAGAGAGAGAGAGAGAGAGAGAGAGAGAGAGAGAGAGAAATGAAAAAGGGAAAGAGAGGGGTGTGTTATCGTCTCACCAATGATACAATGTCCAATAGGAAGTCGACCAGCTGACAGAACTCCACCAATGAGAGGTAGGGGGAATCTATGCTCCCAGAATGCCGTGGTGCACTGGGGCTGGGCTTCACTGTCCTCCTGCAAGCATGAGAATTAGTTAACCTAATCTGTTGACGGATGGTGAAAAAAAACAGGCTAAGGTCGGATCACCGACCTGCAGCACTCCTCAAACCAGCGGGCGATGTAGTCCCACATGTAGTATGGCTCGAAGGAGTTAAACAGCAGGTTGGCCGTTTTGATCAGCTCTGCCGTTTTCTTGTTCTCTCTCAGTTTGCTGAGATTACATTTGTATAAATAGGTCAACAAACACATAAAAACAAACATGAATAACAATAATGAAAATATATTGTTCATTAAATCAAAACTCTACACACAAAAACATTGGATATCTTCATAAGAGCTTATGTGACACACCTGCTGAGATGAGTGTGGTCCTTGCTAAAGGGGCTCTGGCTCTGAAGGTCCAGCTCCGTCCGGCACTGTGTGTGTAAGGTCCTGAACACCTCGATAAGTACATCTTCCAGAATTGCTGGGCCTAGAGTCGCACAGATGGACACACACAATGTTAAATACAGCAAAAGGTTTCTACACTATGATCTGTAATATAAACAATTGCATATGAAAATCTAAAATATTATATAAATTAGTTTTAAGTACATGCATTTTTTGGGGGTTGTTTTTACAATATTATCTATGGCACGAGTTGCATTACCAAGCTCTGGTTTGTCCAGTAGACTGATAAGGATGCGGAAAGGCTTGAGATCGTGCATCAGGATGCTCTCCTCTTCCCCTCCACGGGCCTTGCCCTGGAGGATCCCCACCATTGCCTGATACACACACAACACACACACACACAGTCAGTGAAAAGGAACATCTGTTGAAAGAAACACTCAAATATTTCTGGATCAACAATAGCTTTACCTTCTGTTATTTTGTGTGTGTGTGTGTGTGTGTGTGTGTGTGTGTGTGTGTGTGTGTTGTTTCACGCTTCGTTTCCTACATGAGCGGTTAAGACACGGTAAAAGACAGAGCCTGCAGTCCCCCTGTCTCCCATGGGGGGGAGCCGGACCAGATGGCAAGAAAAACAAACCTAGAACAACGTTGAAAAATAAAGACCCTGTCCCCTGTTTCTACCCCCCGATTCTCCAGTCCCAACTCCTGGAGTACCAGAGTCTGGGACATGCAGGCAGGCAGGGAGGCAGGCCACAGTCAGCAGGGCAGGGCCACTGTTCTCTGAGCCGGACAGGCAACAGCCCCAGGAGACAATTGCCTGATCTAGACCCAGACAGGAAGCCCATATCCGGGAAAGCTTCAAAGGGGGCCGATGGGAATAGGTGGGGTGGAGAGGATTGGGGCTGCAGGCACGCAGAAGACCCCAGAGAAGGGGAGAGGAGGGGCGTGAAAAGAATCAGTGTTGGGGGTTGGTTATGAGCGAGGTGAAAGAGGTGAAGCAGAAAATGTAGGCCATCCCCTTGCTAAACTTTGTTGAATTTATTGTAAAGACCTGTATATCACATGGATAGAATCCTGGCTTCACATAGTGGGGACATCGATTGTGTGCATTAGCAGTGCATACCATACCTGGACCAGCATGTCCTTGGAGTATGTATTGAAGTAGTTGGTAGCATGCTCTTCAGTGTTACTCTGCCGTGTGCTACGAGGACCTGTTCTCACGCCATTGTTGTCAAAGCCTTGAACACACACACAAACACACACAAGAAAAATAAACACCATGTCACTAAAGCTTCCACACAGACGAATGTTAATTAGTTAGCTGTGTTAAGCCAAGCAGACTCTTACCAGCATTTAATCCAGTGATGGCAAACACCCAAAATCAGACGACAGACAAAACAAAGCAGGCCAATAAACAAACACTTAAATATGACAAAGGACAACACACAAAGCTGCGTCGAATGTAGATCTTTCTGAACAGGGTACACCCAAAGAGGAGCAGTTTAGGACAAGTGTGTGTGTGTGTGTGTGTGTGTGTGTGTGTGTGTGTGTGTGTGTGTGTGTGTGTGTGACGTGTGAGTTCACGCCTCT
>JAVQJS010000371.1:0-16908 GCA_036024795.1 Galaxias rostratus | reverse complement strand
CGGGGATATGGTCAGTGGGAATTGGGGTACAAAATATTTTAAATATATAAAGTGCAGGAGTGTTGATGAAAATTTGCATAGAATTGTGATGTGATGATGCACATCGAAGGTACATAGGGAGTGAGCATATATATAATAGTCATGTGATCAATGTGATCCCTGGGGTTAATGTTACTGGTTGGTTCTCATTGGGATCTTCAAAGCAGCACACATTTTTCTGTACCCTTCACCAGATTTGTGCCTCGAGATTTCATGTCTCGGGGGTCTACAGACAGTTCCTTTAACTTCATGCTTGGTTTTTGTTTTGACATGCACTGTCAACTGTGGGAGCTTATATGGACAAATGTGTGCCTTTCCAAATAATGACCAATCAACTGAATTTACCACAGGGTGACTCCAATTAAGCGGCAGAAACATCTCAAGGATCGACAGTGAAACCATGAAGCACCTGAGCAAAATTCTTAGCTTCATGGTAAAGGCTGTGTATACTTGAACATGTGATTTCTAAGTAATCTATTTTTAGGAATTTTATTTTTTGTTTTGTTTTACATTTAAGATTTTCAAATGCAATGTAATTCATTTTTCCCAGAATTGGCCTAAAAAGGCCTACTGTAAACTATACAAATAACATACACTTTTTAATGTTTAGATTTTGCTTTTCTCTGTAATAAAGATTTGAGATAGTTTGGATTGATTTGTGGCCAGATTCCTTGAGAAAAGGAGGACCGGGGATAAAGTCACAGGTTGCAGCAGACCCAGTGCACAATGATCAGAGCAGTGATGGCTCACGCTGAATGCAAACGGACATATGTAAAGTAGATTTTCAGTCTCAAAGAGGTTTAATTTTCCATCAGGTAGGCTGTAGTATTGTGCCTTGGCCAGCCAGCAGGCCGAGGTTTAGTTTGGGGCTCTAGATAGAGACCACATGCTACATTAATTTGTATTAACACAATTTTGTATAGTACAGTCAGTGAAAGAATAGCTTGTTGTCATAGATGTGTTGGAATAGAATTTGGCAATTGGTCATCTGGTCACAGAGATGATCCTCATTCTCCATATGCCCTTGACAACAGTTCAGACGCCTATTAGAAAAAATGAACCAGTGGAAACCAAAATAAAGATTATGTGAAGTCTGGTAGAAAAACAGTCCTGCTTTGCACTCTGGATATGTTTGCCTGGGACGGGTTTGGCCTTGAGATCACGTCTCATGGCAGAGAGACAGGCACGCATGCAGAGGTCCCTGTGTGGTGTTAAACTCAGAGCCAAGCATCACAAACGGTTAGGTCGATGAAGCTGTCCTGCGATTTGATTCCTCAATGAAATGATGGACAGGATGACCAAGCTGGCAGCTGTTCCTGTAGTTGCTCTATGTTGATTAGACTGTGAGCATGCAGAGGCTTGATGGGCCAGTGGAGTATAATTTCCACAATTATTTTCGCCTCAATCTCAATTTATCATCTGTTCGAGCCAGATGCTTTTCCTTGTCCTTCCCGAGGGTAGGGAATGTGTAGCGTGAGTCGACAGTGCATCGGTTTGAAAGTGTGCAGATGTTCTCACACGGTCTGTTAGGGGTCCAATTCACTCACTGGGTTTTAATAAATGTACTATAATATAAGCACCTTTCCTAGTCACTCAAGGACACAACAGAGGGAACATCCTTATTTTTACATTTAACAGGTAGATGCCATGGTTGTGATGGGGTCAGGTGTATGGTCGCCAAGACATGTCGTGTGAAAATCTGTTCATTTTCCACGCAGTTTGATTCCATTCCAAGTAAGCCAATCAGTGATGTCTGTCTTTTAACTGAACGTGACACTATGTAAAGCAAATTTCTAGGGGTCGTCCCTTTGAAGCCCATGATGAGAGACATACAGCCTATTAGTCTCAACATTAAGCTCAATACTCCAATGTACTGGTCTGTTTGCTAAGAAAAATTATATTTTATTAACATCACTATTATTTTAGTTTTAATATTTATACTTCATAAACAGGCAGTTACTAATATGTATCGTTTTTGCTACTTTGTTACTAGGAACGGAGGAAAGTGTGACTGAACTAGTTGGTTGACCTTGTGATTCTATGTTCTGTTCGCTACACTAACACTATCTCCCCTCACATATCCCCTTGATGCCTATAAATCTGCCTCTGGAACCGAGGTCAGAGTCCTGGAATTCCGAGGAGCTGTTCCTCGCGTGCCAGTAGAAGGCGGCAGCAATGCGTTTCAAATTACTTTCTCTCCCTCCACTGGAGTTTTAACTGTTGCATTGAGGCATGTTTAATCCTGCACATTGCCTCATCCCAAATTTGTTGAACAAAGAACAATAAGACTTTTTCTTTCACAGGCACTCAAAGGTTTGATTGCCTGACCCAGATACTAGACAGATCTTTTATATTGTCGATGCTAACACATCGGTTGATGAACTGATCTCCGTTGCTCTCACACTAGGATGAGGTTGTGCAATAGTTAGTTAACTTTTAGGTATGCCTACAGTGCACAATTGTAATGCAGTGAGGTCATCACTTGATACATTAATCAACATGGCATTTTGTTGTTCTCCCCTGCCTCTCGATTTTGATTCAGATGTGACTTCAGAATGCCCTTCTAATAACATAGTAACCCTACACACACACACACACACACACACACACACACACACACACACACACGCACACACTCACACACACTGAGTATATTGAACTAGCAGCTTACTACTCATACAACTGGACCTCTTTATTTATGAGCCATGATAGTTGCTAAATGGATCTGTGATGGTGCTTAGGCCTTGTTTCACTAGACACTAACGGTGCTTTTATTAATCGCTGGAGATCTTCTGCAGACCTTCCTCCCTAAAGGCCACTCCATAAGACGGCAAGGTCCTTTTCACAAGCCAAATGTTTTCAATTTTACTACGTCATATATGATGCAATGCCTTTAGTAGATGAGACCATACCTGTCAGAAGCATGCACATCTGATATGTATTAAGCCTATTTGGAAATATTGCATGGCTTTTCAATAACCATCCATCACCAGAGTTTAATTTATCATGTTGTTTCACATTGTACAAAATACAATGTAGGCCTTCCAGTGTTACAATTGAGATTATTCCAGTACATGCCTTACTTTAGCGTACAAGTACTGCTACATATACTTGTCATAGACAGGTGTGTAAGATATACTAATGTTTAGTTTGAACCATCATTTTATTTACCATCAGTTTAACTGGGGGGGAAACAGAGAAGTGCAGTTGATGGGTAAAATGAAATAATGGTGATAAAAAGTGTTTTTGAGTTTGAATCTTTCAACGGGTGATGAACATATCAATATACTAATATCTTGAATATACTTTATTAGTGCATTGTCTCCTCACTTTACGATTACAGGGATTATAGATATTTTCTGGCTTTTAAAACGAATTAAGTTTATTGGTTATCCAGGCAAGTGAATCTGCACCTGTGTCAGGGCTAGCATTAGAGAACATTAGAATCCTAGAGTGGGAGTTACACTGGTTCTCTGCATTCTTCTATAAGATGTGGTAGGAGGGCCCTTATCTGTGAGACATCTGATTGGAGGGTCTTTATCTGTGAGGTCTGTATCTCATTGGAGGGTGCCGTTGCCACTATTCTTTAGAATCGTAGTCTCTGATTTGTTTGGATGATTGATCCCTTCACGAAGCAAACAAGACATAAAGTGACAGGTCACACCCATGTTCTGCTAAAATCAGACACAGATTCGCTGTGTTTCATTCAATGTCTTCGACATTACTTGCTGACAGATTCGTATTGTTTTGTCACGCTGGGGGTCGTGTAAGCAGTGGTACTATGCCTCCAATGCTGAGAGTCCTGCCTTATTCTTAGGTTGTATGTACAAAGTATTAAGGGACTTTCACACCACAGAGATTCAAACTCGTCAGTACGTTTAGATTGTAAGAAACACGTGTTTATTAGTGTTTAATAGACGGCTGCCTTTTGTAGACTATGATGTCTGTGTGAGGATGTAAAAATGATGTTTGTGTGACTTTTTGATTAGTTATACTGGTAATTTTGATAGTATTATCATTGTGTTATTTTTCGTACTGTTATATTAGGGATATTGTTAGGATTATATTAGTGTTACTGTTTGTATTGTCATATATATTGTTTGTGTAAATCAATTGTAGATCTAAGTTCATGACACTTCTGTATAACTGTGCAATGACTAAAGCATAAAGTTCATAGCCTTCGTTTTGTCTTTAACGAATTCTTACTCCGTGATTATTTGGTTTCACCGTTCACTTTGGTCTGGATCGTGAGCGACACATATAACATTGGTTCCAGATGCCGCTCTTTTTCAGGATCTAAGCTCTCTTACGAAATATCACGTCATTTTGTTTAACAAGTTAACAAGTTGGAGAGCACCCTCTAAGCGCGTTTGAGCCAGTGTTGTCCAAAGCCCTGGCTTTCTGAAATGGAAACCCTTACCATGCATTTAGGTGAAAAGCATGCTGACCTTGAATGGTCAGAGTTAAACAACAATGTGGGGAAGAACATTTGTGACAAGCGCTCAAATGACATTTTGTGGTTGTTATGAAGCTCACCTAGCTTTTTACATTTTAGCCTTCAATTTCTACCCTAACTGCTAATTTCTGGAGTGTGCATAAGCATTTGAAAAAAGCTTTTGTCAACGTTCACATTTCAATAAAGTATGATCTTTAGCAGTCCAAACAATATTTATGAACAGCTCTATTGGCAGAACTCTCCAGCTGTTGTTAGACCTCAGTGTCCAAGCACTAATTTCCGTAACCAACAAACCCAGTGCTCACAAAAATAGGGGGTGTCTCCTTTTCAATCTCTAGATAACTCAAAGCAAATGTACCATATGTACAATACACAGCTTGTAGATCAATGGTCGATCAATATGTCAGAAAACAAATTGTATGTCATGATGTCATGAAACCCAAATATTTCCTGAATTGCATTGAAAAAAAATGCATGCAATAATTTGGTCCAATCATTTCTTTGCCCATACATCAGGTCACTTATTTAGATTTCTGGAAATGTTTGTATAGTCAGTGTTGATGTTCACATGATTTAGCCAAAGTCAAATGAGGCCAAGAAAGAAAGAAATATAATTACGTGTGTGGAATAGCCGCCTCGTTCAGCTCTGTCAGCAGTAATATGTCAGCTCTATCTCACTCTCTGACTGTTTGTGTTTGTTAAACAGACTAAACACATTTGACTTTAGCGGGAAGTTAGTAAATCTTTCATGTACAGATACATTCTTCTTAAAAATAGCTCTCCAAAGTATACTCAATAGTTGTGAATAACCAGTACATAGCTTAAGAGCAAATGTGTATTCCAGCTCTCGTTCCTGACTTGGCCTGATTAACATTGGTTCAGAATATTTCTTGGAATGAGAGTCTCCAGGACTAGCTTATAGTACATGGCAGCCGAGGTTCTACACATTCAGCCACGTCAAGTATTGGATTTCATTTCACTGAGGAGAGCATAAACCAAGAAACGGCAAAATTAAAAGGTCTCTTTACTTTGGCACGTATAAGATCTCCTGGGTAGTTATGGAGACGGCGATACTACAAGATTATTGGTGCATTTTCGAGGTCAATGTTTTTTTATTGGACTTGATGAGTGATTACATCGCTATAATTCAGATTCCTACTATATGAGAACCTGCACAAAAGCTGTTGAATTGTGTTAGTGATTGATTACACACTAAGTTCTTTATTCTTCACTGCCACTTATGCAGGTGTGTGTGTTTTTTTTTTTAAGATCTCAACTTTTATAACCTGCACAACATTACAGTCTACAATGGTATTCCATGTAGTCTACTGTAAGATGGCTGAAATGCTTCAGTTTTAGCAAAACTAAAAAGGCCTACACAACATAGCATTGACTACTTCAAGGTTGCCAAAGGTTATTTCAAAACGCTTGGACGTTTTATCCCCCATCTGTCTCATTCGGCTTTCAGCAACATGTCTTGAGTATTTCTCAATTTGAAATATATTGTAGTTTTGAAAAACATGATTGCACTAATACACTTTATTCCACTAGAGTTGGTATGAAGTTAAAATGTTGTAAAAAGCACATAGTGACAACATTTGTCTTTAAGAGCATGTTTTTTTCTCTCAGACGTTATTTTTTCTGAAAGACTGTGTTAGTTCCCAGACCCACTAAAACAGCGGGGGTTCTCCTAGAAGGGCTCTCTGTTCTCAAACGGTGTTGTGGGAAAACGAGTTCATATTTTTATCTTTATTTCCATTGTTTTGTTTTTGAAAACCAACAGCAACATATCAAATTTGGAAGGCGTTATTCCAGTTAGAGGGTTGACTGACAAAATGCTCCTTGACTGAAATAAATCAAACTTTTATAACATTGAGGAAATTGTATCTACACAGATCAGTGTAACAGTGCATTCTAACATAAATCCTTGCAGAAGACCATGGTTTGTCGTCTATCTAGTCAACCGTTCCCCCAACCAAGGTACAGAAACTGTGGCTGGGGCTGGATGTGCTATAAGCCAATAATTCTTAAAACTTGAATTATTGAAATATATATATATACATATATAGATATATATACAATATTTATATTTGTCATTTTTTTTTTCTTTCAAAAATAAAAACAAGCAGTGGATTTTGCCAGTTTGTACGTAGCAATGTCCAGACCTTCTAAAATTCGTTCCTAAAGGCTTTCTATAGTAACTCTCTTCTCGTACACATCATCAGATACATGTTGCTGTTAATATGGATTTGATAAGATGCACATTTGCTCCAAAGTTCAAATGTATTTACACTTTTAAAAACATCAAGGAATTGCATTGACAATCTCTACAGTACCCAAGTCAACCAGAAGGGAGAGCCCTGCTGTTAATATTAGACTTGATGCTTTAATTGTATTCTCATTACATTGCTGTCACAAACAAATTGAATTAATCACTGGAACAGTTCATTCTTTATTTTTTATATTTAATGTAGTAAACCTCTATGAGGTATTTGTTTATACATTTAACTAGCTCTATGAGTCTGCATATGTCATTGTGAAAGAACTGTGGAGTCAATTATGCATGATGTATTGTAACCGCATTCTGTTGTAGAAAAAAGGTATTGTGGTTAAAGGAATGCTTAGCAAAGCAAAACCTGTTTCCAATTTACACAGCAGAACCAGGCATCCTACTTGAGTGCAGTGCTAGCACACTTACTCAACTACTCAACATTGGATTGCACCGAGGATCACATATGTGATCCCTCCCTCACACACATTCAGAGAAATCTGTCCCTTTGTCATTTGTATTATTATATTTTTATTTTTATTTATTTAATTTTTTATTTATTTCTTAAAAGCCCAACAGCACTTTCAAATTAGGCTCAAATAAAGGAAACATCTCGGATAGACGGTGCCCACTTAAAAACCTCAATGACATATCTACTCTCAGCCCAAGTCCATGCTCATGTGGCTTAATGGATATTTTGACATACTTTTCTGTGTGTTTCAAAATTCGAAAGAGAGCATAACTTTATAATATGAGTATGTATCGACTATGTTGAAGGTAAAGGAATCCAGGTCTAGGTAAAGATGTTGGGTATTAGCCAGAACCTCCACAAACAAACATTATTGACAAATGACCATAGAACTACAGAACACGTACAGGACAGTGTTTTATTCTTACTCTTTAGAAATAAGAATGATTTGTCTATGATTGAGATAATTACAGAAAATTGTGTAATAGCCCATGAAGAATTCAGTTACATAACCTCATACATTTGAACCTCTGCTATTTCATCACTGATTTTGTTTTAGTCTAAGTACATTATTGAAGTTTTTTGGATGACCTTTATTCCCCAAGGAATTTCTAAATCCACTTGAAATAGCACACTGCTAGATGGAGGATTACCGAGACACCGTGACTAAATACATTTGAGTTGCCAGCAGACCCATCCAACTTCTCTGGATGTGGCTGCAGTTGGACGTTATCTCTCTGGGAGCACAAGTGTTGTATCTTCTTGCCCGATGGCCTGGCCTAAATGTTCTTGAACTAATTATTTACCTGGTTTATTTGATGGGTTATATAGCAGTTTTTCTTTTCTTTAACTGAATTTAATTCCATATTATGTGAACATTGAGCACTTTATTGTTGTGGTATATTGTCTGTGCTGATTGTAAAATGTGTCAAGATGAATACCTATCTTGATCTCTGTTTGCACACCATATCTACCGACACGTACCAATAAACACAACCTGAACCTGAACCTGAGTATGGTCAGGTCTGTGGAGCTTTGTAGCTACAGAGACCACAAAGGCTGCATAGCATACAGGCCATGTCAGTGTTGATGTCCAGGCTAGGTCAATGAAAGACACATTCAGAGGTTGCTTCACGGCTTCTGTTTCAGTCAATATGTAACAAACAGCTAAACATCTCATCCCATCCAAGCTATTAAAGAAATATTGGATAATATTCCACATTGAATAATACCCTATAAATGTGTGTATATATCCCTTTTGGTGTGTGTAATATCTCTAGTTTTGTGCTTTTCGTCACTCAAGATTCACCAACTTTTCATTTGAGGAAAGGTGTTGGGGCATGACGGTATGTGATGAGCAGAAGCCAATATATAGCGCCCCCGTGTGGACATGACCGAGCAGAGCCAGTGGACATGATACTCACAAACATGTAACTGCCACAGACTGGGCACTAAAACGTATTTAAAGCATAAAGTAATGCACAACAATAATGTATATATAGATAAAATAGTATATAAACAGTATATATATATAGCCTCTCAACTGTCATATAATATTAAACTGGACATCTATTTCCCCTTTCCAGTTTAAACCTGATTTAAGGTCCTAATGCACTTTCCTTTAGTTTGTAGCAACAGGCTTAACATGACTTCTGATACATGGGAAAGACTTAGTTTCTGTAGGCTGTACAGATCTGAGCCATATGAAAAGGGTCTCCTGCCAATAGACCTTCTCCCTGTATCAGGTCTTCCACTCCTTCTCAGAGCCTCTTGAGAGAGAGAGAGAGAGAGAGAGAGAGAGAGATGCACTGATTAGACCAGACAAAAAGCAGCCGACCAGTGGCCTGGATAGCAGCGTGTATGAAGGAGAGAGAACATGGCGAGCACAACAGAGGCATGCCAATACAGATGATGTCATCGGCACAGACAAAGAGGACCTTGGCAGACTCAGCGCAAAGGGGAAGGGCTTCTCATAGATGGAGACGTGTGTGTGTGTGTGTGTGTGTGTGTGTGTGTGTGTGTGTGTGTGTGTGTGTGTGTGTCTTTCCATCTTAAGGTGTTAACAGTGTGTCTGTGCCACTTGCTCAGAGTCACTGCCCTGAATGCCTGGCCGTTGTTTATCTGATGGACTGGCCTTATTCCACATTGCATATCAAAACCCCTGAGTGGGTTTGGTTCAGTCCTCACTCAAATCCACGAGGGACGCGTGTGTGAGCTGTGTTTGAGAGGACTGGTCTGAATAGCTAACTTTTTTTTTAAAGAGGTAAACAACCGAGTGATTGAATGACTGAAGTCATTAGTGCTGTAAAACCTTCCATTTTGAAGGGCCTAAACTGTGATTTGATTGTTTAAGTAATCCATCGCTGGATTTGACAACAAAAAAAAAGTATTTGTAAGGTTTATGTCGACATGTCCAACAGGAATAGCCAATGTTTCTGAAAGAATTATGATTTCTCTAAATACTTCTAGATTTTGATCATGTTGAGTTTTTTCAAAGGTCAATGCTGGTTTTAATCAATACGGATAATGAATTAAATGAACACATGGGGAGTTGAATGGCGTGGCTGTTGGAGCGCTGTCGTTATATTTTGATTCATGTTTCAATGGGATCCTAGACATAGTTTTACCAAGTAAGTACATCTTTCTAAAGACAAACCATGTCAGATGTCAGATTTTGGATGTGTATGACCACATAAACTTAATATTGGGTTGAATTTCAGACCTTATTATCAAACTTTTTAATAATATGATATGTTCTGTCAAACTTAGTCGCACTCTAGGTCTAAATACCAGGGAGGAAGTGATTAATCAGTGTTTCACAATCGTTGTGGCCCAAAAGAAAAGGACATCTAATGCGTTTCATAGAGGGACTGTCTTTCTTTATTATGTTAGGTCATGAACCACAGCTGCTAGAACGAGATGTTTAGTACCAGGAGTCACTGATGCGCCTCATGCTCATGAACCTCATGCCGCCCATCCCCTGCATGCTCATCTGGTTGAAGCTCCTGTACTCTCCGGGCCTCATGTACATCTGCCTACCCCTGAAGTTAGGGTACTCATACATCAGCCAGTTGCCGTCCATCACATTGCAGGACATGCAGTTGGACATGCGGTAGCGGTCCATGCAGGAGTCGCAGTCGTCCATCATCTCGTGCATCTGGCCTCCGAAGTTCTCCCTCTCGTAGATCCTCATCTTCCAGTTGCCCCTGTGCATGGGGATCATGCGGCAGGACCTGATGCCTCCGTTCATGCTCCTGAACATGCTCATGTAGTCGTAGTGGTCGCCCTTGTGCATGAAGTACTGGTTGCCCATGTAGTTGGTGCGGTCGTAGAGCATGAAGCAGCCGCTCTCCACCCTGCAGGAGTTGCACCTGCTCAGGTAGGAGGACATGTCGGGGCAGTCGCTCATACACTCATAGGAGCGACCCTGGAAGTTCCTCTGCTCATAGAAGATCATCTTGTGGACACCGGAGGAAGTCATGTTGGCTGGAGGTTCCTGCTGCTGCTGGGGCTGCTGATGTTACTGCTGCTGCCGTTCACTGACGTTCTAACAGTTTGAACCCCTTTCTTTTTATACCTGTCCGCAAAATGCCCCATTGTCCAAACGCCCTGACTCAGCAACATGCCATTGATGCCTATAGAACTCTGAGGTTTTTTCCATTTTCCCATTTCCCATAACCCCCCCGCCCCCCTCGAAAGACCCATAGAAAAGCTTTTTTCCTCTTAGAATGTCACACAAAGCCTTTTGAGCCAATGAACAATGTGCATGTGCCACAGAATCCCTGCAGTTAGTCCTACAGATGGCATATGCTTTCCAACTTTTCCCAAAAATATTGTTACAGCATATCTCTATTTACACTTATAGTCTATTCACACGATTGAGATTTTTGTTAGGTTTGACTTTTTTTCTTGTTAGTTAGTAAATGGTGGATATCTATTGTTTTTTCTTCTGTTTAATTATTCTCATATTATAAAACAGAAACTGAAAGTAGAAAAAAAAAGAATTTATTTGCTTTAATGGTTCAATAAACACAGATTGTAACTTCCATTTAAATGGCTATTCTGACATATTTAAAATTGTGTGTGCTCATTCTAAATTCACAGTACAGTACAAATGTACACCCACTTTGTACAACATTTTGCAAATTATAAACTGCCCAAATGTGTCCCTGGAAAAACAAAAAGGCCACAAAAGAATTGTCACACTCCTTGAGTGATCCCTCATTCCTCAACCAGCTTAAAGCAATCATCAGAACTGAGCAAAGAAAAACACAGGGTGTAAAATGATTCATAGGATATGGAGACGGTCCACAATGCTGTCAAAAGGAAGGTCAAAGGTTAACGGCTCAGGCACCATTTGTTATGGCCATGTTTCATGATGAAATGAGGGTTTGGCACTGAGTGTCAAAGTCTCTGGCATATTCCCTTAGAATACTTGGCATAATTTTCCTTTTGTGTACTTGGTATGTTTCTTTAGAGTACCTAGCATATTTCTTTAGAGTTCCTCGAATATTCATTTAGAGTACCTGGCATATAGAGTACTTACGTTAGAGTACTTTGCATAATATTCCTTTAGAGTCTCTGGCATATTCGTTTAGAGTACCTGGCGTATCCATTTAGAGTGCTTCACTTAGGCCTTTGCCAGTTAGAAATGTTTTTTTCTATGTTTCTATCTTATGTAAATAGCTCAGCTACCTTGTTCTCAATATTTACATCTATATTTGTTTATTCCACCAGGAAGGAAAAGGGATTCTTGGTTTCTAAATCATGTCATGGCATACATAAAATTGCTGACTTTTTCATGCCTCTCTTGGAAGCTGTTATTTTGTAGAACATTTTACTGCTCCCAACCTTTTGTTGTAGTTATGTATTTCATATGCAAATGTTTACCTACACTAGCTATTTTCATATGTACTCGACTACCAATTTCTTGACTCGTCAACAGTCAACTCCCTTTCTGTTAAAAATGCTGACCTTTATATCCCCCCATTCTTTGGTATAAATTCAAAACCTCAGCCAACTAGTTATCAAACATCCCTGACTAGAATTGCATTCCAACTATAAAAAAACACCACTTTTTAAACGATGATGACAGAAGTAATCACATCCTCGTTTTTCAGATGAATGCATTCGCATTTCTGGATGAGAACATGAGAATGACATAAGATTGCGTGTTTCCACTATTTTTAACTCGGTCCTATCTCTCATAGCTTCTTTTCCGTTTGTTTTATCCTCCACAGACTCCAGGACTTACCGTATCTCCGTGGTTACTCAAACATCTCAGACAGGACATACCCTGTATCTGTGGTTACTCAGACAACTCAAACAGGACTTACCCTGTCTCCATGGTTACTCATAGAACTGAGAGGACTTACCCTGTCTCCGTGGTTACTTAGACAGCTCAGACAGGACTTACACTGTCTCCGTGGTCCTCAGACAGGACTTACCTCGTCTCCACAGTTAGACAGGACATACCCAGCCTCCATGGTTACTCAGACAAGACTTTTTCTGCCTCCATGGTGGTTACTGAGACAGGACTTTCCTTGACTTCATGGTCCCTCAAACAAGACTTACCCTGTCTCTATGGTTACTCAGACGGGACTCAATAAATGTTTTAACCCAAAAAAAGGAGGATTTGTCATAATAAAAGCCTCTGTGCCAATGTGACGCTCACCCAGCACAGACCTGTTCAGGGTTCCATAAAGGTTTTATATTCTTAGGGCAGAACACAGGTGGACAGAACGGAGATGTAAGATGGTTCCCTTGTTGAATTTAAGACCAAAGATTTGGCGGATTTATCTCTTGTGCTCGAGACCTTATACCTCCGAACCGTGTTAAGAGAGATGGGACTGTTTGTACGACTAGTGGAGGAGACGCTTACAGCTCCGTTGGCACCACCGCCACGGTAACAAGCCTTACAGGAACCACAAGGCTCTGGCCTCAAAGGAGTTATTTGACTAGCGAACAGAAACATAGCATGACCTTGTCTTAGTCGACTGCGCTTTGTTAAAAGAAACATGATTGCTTGGGCATACCAAAGACGTTTTGGAGACTTAGGGGGGAAAACGTCCAGAAAGTGATTACAAACAAAAGCCATCCTACTCCTCTGTTCCTGTTAAAAGTGCAGGCATTTCTCAAGGTCATGAGCAATCTCTATTTTGTTTGTTTTTGGTTTCTTTTACCCAATAATTAATATTTGCAGATGAAAGAAACATGATATGCTTTTAAACTCATGTCTCTAGGTTTCATTAGTAGTAGTCCAGAGTATACATATAGTTTATGCCTAAGATTTTAATCCATCTATCCATCCATTAGCGATACTGCTTATCCTTTACAGGGCCGCAGGGGGGCTGGAGCCTATTGAATTTTTCAAAACAGTAAACTTCTGTGTTCCTATCTTTATTCAGCCCCCAGAAGTATTCTTGTTCAAGTGTGTGGTATTGAGACAATAACTGCCTGTCATTGCAAATGTGTCCTTTCAAACTCTCTCTCCCATTTCCACCTTCTTCAAGGAGCCTGTAGACATTGATTTTGGGGGAACTAGGTTTGTGGCTGTAGTTTAACAAATGTGATTGCATGCAGCTATGTCATCTCTAGCCTCAGAAGCAATAAAAATAATCATTATCACCATGTTTTGGGGAAATATTTGATGTTTGTAGTTGGGACATTGTCATTTTGAGTGTCTTCAGAATTTTTACAGTACATCAATATTTTCACATTTTGAAGTCTCAAAGCGGTTGAACCATCTTGCAGAAAGCAAAAACAAGGAGAGAAAGTCACGCAAGGTAGGAGCACTGTCAATTCAGGTATCACAGGATTTTATTTGTTTATTTATCTCCAAAATGTTGTCTCCATGTGTTTATCTGGACCTTGAAAAATCTTAAGATTTTTGTATTCTGTGTGGAATAACGGTTTTGCAATTGTATCGATTGACTAATTTGTTTTGTTGTTGTTGTTACAATTTCAATGCAACCAACAGATATTTTTCATAACCAGTGCTTTATATTTTGTAAATTTTGAGACAGCTAACACAATGGGATTTACAGTGGAGAGTATGAAGGCCATTGCTACTTAGCAGAACAGTCATAAAGTAATTGTGGTGTTAGGTTCACATTTCTTTCTGCTCTCTGTCCCTCAGAGGGAAGCACAGCTGTGGCAGCAGAAGGCAGAGAAAGAGGTGGAAGAGGAGGAGGACTTTGACTCCACAAAGAGCGAGTGTTTCAGGTTTGGCTTGGATCCACACGGAGTGTCCAGACTGTCGTTGCCTCCCTCCCTCATGACCCCTAACAACAAACACCCAGGGTGAGCCGATACAGGGGTCACAGAACCAGCACAACAGACATTACGCATTCGA
The DNA here is from genome assembly GCA_036024795.1 of Galaxias rostratus. Lineage (NCBI taxonomy): Eukaryota > Metazoa > Chordata > Actinopteri > Galaxiiformes > Galaxiidae > Galaxias > Galaxias rostratus. Next base: position 2,321 of record JAVQJS010000371.1, on the reverse strand, counting down.
CACGCTCCATTAAAACATCTAACCACTTCATGCCCAGAACCATCCGCTGACAAATAGCCATATAGCCATCTCCTCACTCGGAACAAGGCTTACTTTTATATATATATATATATATATATATATATATATGTATGTATGTATGTTGGCTCCACAGTGATATTACTCTTCAGCAATGTGCCTAAGGAGCGTCAGCAATAAGCCTAGACTACTGAGTTGTTCCATGGTTTTAGAAGCCTGCATCTGTTTTCATTGATGGTTGTAGTTAATGAACAGGTAGAGAGTCTGGCTTACCATGCTGCCCATTGGGTGTGTGTACAGTGGTGTGTAAAGCGATGTGTGTGTGTGTGTAGTGTGGTGTGAGCAGTGTGGTATGTGTCAACAATGTCGACGTTAAGGCATAGATTGAAACCCTGCAACAAAGCTTTGTTCTCTTGACATAAGGCCGTTTGTGTTGGGCTGTGACTCAGTGAATACAAGCAGGTAGTGTCTATGATCCCGGACTCTGTGTATTAATGTTGCCTTGTCAATGTGGAGGGAGGTTCTCCCAGGGGGTCACTCAGCATTGCTCCAGGACTTTCCTCTGGATTATGCCACAGCGCATCTTGAACAGAGATAGACTGAAATGCTCCCAGATGAATTCATTGGGAGCTAGTTTTCATTAGAGACCATATGAAGCATTTTGAGGATCCCAAGGATTTATTAAGGCTGAACGCAGACTCACATTGTAGCGTTTAGTGACGGTGCTAATCCAGAGACAGAGCACGCTAGATGATGATCCTCTCACAGGGGATGTGTCACTGTAAAGGTCATCATCAATAACAGGGGCTGGAAATGGCGCCCTGGCCACATGGTATTTGGCAACATTAAGCTATGCAAACTGGAAACAACTCTCGAGGAAGAGGGATGGAATGAAGCATCTGGCGCCTCAGGGACTCAATGCTGCGGATCAAACAAGCTGCTTTTTCTGTGTCTGCATAATTGATAGAGCACATTTTTGGATTGTTTTGGGGTATGGTCAAAGTCTTTGTCATGTACATACCAGGCTGGATGATTTCAAACTAATTTAGTCTACTCCAAGCAGACTGATCCCTTCATTCAGCAGGTTACTAGTCCGCCTTGTTATGGTGATCTTGGGTATATTCCCATTCATGTGTCCCTTCTAGTTTAAAGCCATGTTTTGTTACCAGGGATAGTTTTGGAACCCATAATTGTAGACTTTATAAGAATTTTGGAAGGTCTGTCCTCAGTGATAGGAGATACAAACTTAGTCTCTTCTATGTTGTTTTCCATTCCATTCCCTTCAAAGCAGAAATTTGTTTTTAGATACTCACAAGATGTTATCTTCCTTGTGAGCCAATATTCATTGGCTTTGTTTGTTTATTAAGGTTTCCTGTTTTTCACCAACATGTCTCTTCTGGTAAACCCAGATTTGTTTTGTTAGTTTTAAAACAGTTTTATGATCAGTAGCAACACTTGTTCATGCAGGACAGACTGTAGTTCGGGTTGTGGATATCAGGCATAATTAGATATGAACTTATGAGCAGAACAAAGGGGAACATCTCTCCAGAGGAAGCACTTAACTTAGGAGTAAAGCCATTCCATTTCTGCACTTCTGTGTGGTCTGGTTTCAAATGCCATCCACCTGGTCTTTCTCAAAGACAGCCTCTGCACTATTCTACTTATCATCCATGTAATCACTGGAACTCTGAGTAATAAGCAGTGATGACACTATCTGATATGAAGAAGAAAACAAGACTTTATATACCCTTAATAATATTAGTCCAAATTATTTAAGAACGAATGACTGAAAGTGAAAAAAAATCCCAGTTCTGGTAGGAGCCATCTGCATGGATTGAATGCTAACAGGATGCTATTGATAAACAGATCAACGCACTAAGCAGTTTTTCTACTAACTGTGTGGTCATATTGTACAGCGAAGCAGAATGGGATCTTCCACTTACCATGGCCGCACTGTACAACTGCTTTAAGGCAATTTTCTTCTCTCTTCTTTCGAAATTTTTAATTCTGATACTGACTTAGATAAAATATAAGTTATTGAGTGACTTTGATTGTTTGCCAAGTACAGTTTTATGAAAGGGGCACGGAAAACAAAGAGCTCTTTTGTTGCACCCAAATTAAGAGAGTTGAATTCTAAATAGACTCTGGGACCTGACCATTTTTGTTTTTGCTCTTTCATTCTTGGAACTAGATTGCATTTGAATCTATAATGCATCACTAAGTAGGCTAATTTTGGAAATGGTACAAAGTTATTAGCATAAGATGAAGACTTCTTTTGTCTATTCCATTGGAACATAAATGAC
>JAVQJS010000365.1:0-14163 GCA_036024795.1 Galaxias rostratus | reverse complement strand
TCTCTGTGGGGTTCCCTGTTGTGTGTGTGTGTGTGTGTGTGTGTGTGTGTGTGTGTGTGTGTGTGTGTGTGTGTGTGTGTGTGTGGGCGCGCACGTTTGTGCGTGTGTCTGTGTTTGTGTTCTTACTTTTTTTAACTCTCTTGTTACCTGAAAATTTTACACCATGATTACACGATTGTGTTGCATGATCAACAGTTCAACTAAGGAATATATTAATATATTCACACAATCCTACCAGGAAATTACTTTTAAACCTGCAGGCCTCCACATCATCTTGTTCACTTAATGTGTCCATTCGAACACATCTAAGCAATTCTGGCTATCAGTTGTACGCAAGTTTCCCCGAGATCAATAAACAATCAATTTGAACTTCAACTGACAGTCAAAAACGATTAGTAAATTAAGACTACATTCCCGCAAGCACTCGTTAATCTCTGTCAGGAACGACTACAGAATGAAGACAATCCAGTCACGAGACGGTTGTTATCCCAAAGTAAATCACACAGCAATGTCAAACTCGTCAAACTTAATGATACGCATGACTGGCAATACGTGTTTACAGTAAAGTGTTCTGTCAAATCATGTTCTGAGAATGTGTCAATCAATATGTTTTACGACAAGGCTTTTTCAAGTCGAGAAATGTCCTATATTCCAGACCTTTGATATCCCTCCGCCGGCCTTTCCTTTGAAAGTTCCAACCTCGTGGCTCCGTTCGTTGGTTCTGTTCTGGCATCTTCTGGCGTGTTAGACACTGCTCAGTGAAACCATATAGCTATTTTGGTGGGGGAGGGGGGCGGCCAAGAGATGCCTAAGTTTCAACGATAAAAATTTCTACCTTTACAGTTCTAAAACAAATAACTTTATTTTTTTATAGCATTTTTAGAAAATATGGCCAAATTAGTGGCAATCATTTCATTGTCATTGCATACATGTTTAAACCTTTGTGAAAAAAATTTTGTTTTGTGGTAATTTTTTGAAAATATCTTTTGACCAATTTGTTTTCCAAAACCTTTGAAAAACATGAAATTGTGAAAAGTATAGTCCTACTCATCATGACACTCACATAGTTAATTAAAATGTGAGCAAAACAAAATAAACTCAACAAAACCTAAGAGCCAACTAAATAACTGGATGTTGAAATGGTTGCCGTTCTTCATTAAGCCCCATTGTTTTCCCCTGACTCTCCATGAACTAACTGGTGGGGGGTCTTGGCCACGGTCAGCCACCCGTAAATGATGCCTGTTGGCTGGGCTCAAAGCACTGCACATTCTGGGGGTCGTGTAAGTTGGGGTGGGGTAAATTGCCCCCCCCCCCCCCCAACACACACACACACACACACACAGGTACATTACCTTATGATAAGTCTAGTATTTTATTGATAAATTAGCTCAGTAATGTCAAGAATAATTTTATTGTGGATATAGAGAATAGTATGTACAATATTCAATTAAAAATGATGACATTGGGTGGAAAAAAATCTATAAGCAAACACCTGTACACTCAGTGATAGTTCCTAAAACAACCGCTAAAAAGATTCAAGCATTTTTATGGAACAAACTAGAGCATCTGAAATGCTCCTAACGGAAATGTTTCCTAACGGAAACTCACATGACATTTCAGGACCATAAAAGTGCATTCTTTTTATTTTCTGCAAAACACAAACGATAAGCAATGAAGAGGTTTAATTTGCATAATATCAGCCACCTCTTAATTGTAATGTAAGTGCCCAGTATAAGGAGCCAGTAATACTATTGATTTACCTTGGCAATGTGTCTGTGTATGGCTCTCTATAAAAGAGAAGAGATATTAGTATTATGATAATGTTAAAACATAGAAAATGCTTTATGACCAATGTTCCATGACTGTTTCTAAATATTTAGCTGTAAAGAAGTAGCACGCGGTCTACTTACTGCTGGGCCATGATCAGAGGTATGTTGTCCGACTGCATGGGCGAAGTCCTCTCTCCCGTGCGAGCGTTGAACATGGGCAAGGTGGACAAAGGCGGGATAACCCCGCGACCCCCAGCCATGCTCCGCAGCTCGCTACTGTTCCCATGGATGGTGTGGTGGTGGAACAGCTGGATTCTGCGGCGCACAGACACACACAGAACAGTAGATTACGAGGGCCAGTTGAGAGTGAGACGACTGGGTCTTTCAGCGTGAGTGAGTCAAAGGTCTTTGTGATGCTGACAATAAGGGTGTTGGAATTAGTTCAATAATTCGACTGCCGTTCTATGAAACGCAGTATCAATCTATGTGTCTATGATTGGTGTGGAAATGAAAATAATCAGGATACGCAGTTCAGGGAAGGATTTAAGTGTGACTTACTCCGGTGTCATTGCATCTCTTTTCTCTCTGTGGGAACAAATAAAAACACTTGTCAAGAGTCTCTGAAGAGAATAAATTAGAGGTGATCGCATTATCCACTCAATAGCATAATGGTCTCTGGCAGTCGACAAATAAAAAAAAGCACAACGTCTGAACTGTCAACGTACACTCCCTCTCTCCTGCAGCACATGATGTAGCTCAATAGAAGACACAAGATGATGGCGAGAGCCAGGGGGACAATAACGGTCACTATGTAGTCCGGGAGGTAATCCCTGCCCGGGGGGGACTCGGGGGGGTCGTACTCCCCACCCTCCTCAATGATCCCGGAGCCCATGGTAGGAGCAGGGGGAGCAGGCCCACGTTTGGACAAGTCTGTCTAAAGAAAAGGAGAAGAGAGATCATGTGGTAAGTTTAATTTTGGACATGATCAGACAATCTACACAATACACTGTCTTTTGTTTCTATTTGACACGTTATTATTATATTATTTTGTACTGATTCTTAATAAGAAGTGATATGATAGGAGATTTGCCTAAAAGTGGCAGTGTCCATCCCAGTAGAAATACCACCTAAAGTAGATGGTGAGCAGTAGAAAGATGGGGACGTCATCTCATGTCCCTTCTCTGTTTTGTTTTTGCTTTGCTTGTTAAAAATGTATCACTTTATGTGGCCTGTAATTTACATCTAATGTTGGCAGTAGCCATTTGAGAGCGTCATCACAAAGTAGAGCGCATTACAAGAATTAGACTTTGTCAGATTAGTATTATTATTACCAGTGTGGTTTTACACCAGGTGATGCAGTTGCTAGGGATACTGCAGAAGTTGCAGTCCCCGGGAATCTTGGCACCCGCCTCACACATTTTCTGGTGCTCCGGCGCCAGAGTCCTCAGTAAGCACTCTGAGAAATACTGCTGCGATCCCACCTTCACGTACACACTAGGGAAAAAATATAATAACAGGATTTCAATTAATAATAATGATCATCTACAAGAAACAAACTTGCTTAAAACCCCCTCTGGGTTAAAAATGCCATTTTGTGCACTCTGGATCATACATGCTTGAGTGGCTCAAGGTCATTCGTCATTCGTCCTCCACTCAAAATGACAATATCTATAGAAGAATCTGAATGCTGTCACAATTTGAAAGTCAAGTGTTTTTTAATTGTTCTGTCTTTAATTTACCGCCGTCTCAAACAATGTGTCAGGACCCTGCATAGGATAAGCGGGATAGCTAATGGACGGATGGATGGACTTCACAGCAAGTTGTATCCTGTGCATTTTACGACGTAGAAACATGATTCCACCAGTTTACCCTTCAAAGTGGCCAGGTACAGGAAGGGGTACTCTGCCACCACGATCCAAAGCAGACGTGATGTTGACAACCTCCAGAGCGGAAGCAGTTTTCCACAGCCTCTGCAGATCCTGCTTGATCTCATTCTGAACAGTAGAGGGCAGCACCTGTTCAATCTCTCTCAGCTTGAGGAAGAATTCTGCCTCATAGCGCATAGTCTTTTCTGGGGGAACAATGTGCTTATAATTGGGAAACAGCATTGCCACCATTCAAATCCAATTTCCTGCTGTGAATGCAATTAAACCACAGTTCAAAGCTATGCAGACATTACCTGGAAGGATATTTATAAAGAGCTTTTGTCTTGTTGTCTCATAGCTCCTTTTGTTTATTGCCGTGACCTGTAAAATGTCATTTGCAACTTTTACATTTTAACACAACATGTATTTGCATTGAAACTGTGGACTGATTCAGTCAGGGGTGTGAGAGGAACCTAACGACAGTAAGGACAAGCGCGTTCGATTTGAAGGAACGTGTACCTCAATGATGCTTTTCCCTGCCACGGTTGGTGAACCATAGAGAAAGCCGTCGTCGTAGGGGTGTCTCTGGGTGAAGCGAAGCCACTCAGGCAGGTCCGGGAAGAACTGTTGGTTGCACTTGAACACCATGGCGTCATCATAAAAGCGTTCGGCTTTTTTCATGTATTGATATAATTTGGTGGAATTAAGTGAAAAATGAAGATCATAAGTATTTACATGTTACACAATTCATGTGTACATTTCATGCGTTTTTGTCTATCACAGTAATGAAGGGTAGGTAAGGTACACCTTACTCGAATATTTGACTGTGCCCAAGATTATAATCACAAGCAGCAGATGTGTATTTACCGTGGAGTTGAGTCAGTGGCTCAAACTCATTTTGGAAGGTCTCTCTCAGCAGCTCATATGTAAATAGTTTCCCCACAGGAGCGTAAAGCTTGATGTCAGCATTGGTCACATTGAAAATGGACAGACAAACTAAAGACACAGGCACAACGTCATCATTTTTTTAATCTCCCAGGCAAAATGAGGGCAAAATATATACTGTTGGCATGTTATGATTGTTATGATTTTATACTGTATTTTGAGCCTGCATATCTAATCGTTTTAAAGTAACCACAGAAGCAGTCTCATTTGGGAGACAATGTCCATCTACCTACAGCCAATGTTAGAGTATAAATACAATACAATTATAGATAGAAACTTGCCTGCTGTAAAGAAGACCCAGCTCCCTTTGTCTGCCATCTTGTTTTGGATTGATTGACAAGACCAAGTGGAGAGGGGCTGGGTCACTAGCAGGGGCATTTCAGGGCTATTTTTTCCTAACACTCATTATAACTTACTGAAGTTTCTCTCTCTCTCTCTCTCTCTCTCTCTCTCTCTCTCTCTCTCTTTCTCTCTCTTACACGCACACACACACACTATGAATTTCGCTCCATCAGAAAGAGAGAGAGAGAGAGAGAGAGAGAGAGAGAGAGAGAGAGAGCGTTTATGTCTCAGTCTGCATGCCTGAGGCATGAGATACTGTAGTTCTTAACGTACAATCTGTTTGGTTTGATTGTGAAGTGTTAGTCACACAGGTCGTTGTATACAGTCAATCAAAATCCTTTATATTAGCATTGCATCAAATAGCTTGTAAAATATATCACGATATGGCAGGTAAATACGGTCTGACTACAGTTCATCGTCAGTACATACAGTACATTAGTCTTTACAATTCAACCATCTTTAAATAAAAAACTGTGGCAAAAATCACATAAAAGCCAATGGGTGGGGCGGTAACTGATAGGGCAGAGAGGGTAGATAGATACCACAATCGTCCGGGCTTTAATCTCAAGTCTAATGTGTGTACTGTTGTTGCACAGGATGTTGAGGAGCGATGACCCATAAAATTATTGATTTATTATGTTATGTCAAATTAAAGTTAGACAATGCAGATGAGCAGCCTAAAATGCATTCCAGCATAATAGAAACGGCAAATATGCTTGTCCTATTGTTTTTAAACACTTTATTTGAAAACAAATTAACCGAGCGATCAGCTCCACATAAAACAGACAGTTTTAAGAACACATTTAGAAATATTTCGGTCAACTATGACAACATAAAGAAGCATGCATCATACTAGTAGTTCGCTGACAGGAAGCGAAAAGGGCTAAATGCGGATATATTATTGGACCGAATCTTCTGACGTAAATCCACATTTCTCCTGGGTCCTAGCTCCTTGTCCGACATTTCCATGTGCCTGTACAAATGACTGTCGAATAAATGGTCTGCAATTTGATATTTTAATTTGAACAAGTTTATTGTCTACAATCTGTAGAAATATAGGTTACATAAAAGATTACATTTTAAACAGTTTATACAAACTGTAGACTAATATATACGCTTCGATAGGGTATAATCGTTTACTGCATAATGAATTGCACGTGAATTTGTTTTATTTTAAATAGATAACTAGACGTAGATAAAATATGCAGTTGTGCAATCAGTCCCGCAAATAATCCAACTAAAAAGCACAGTAAAAAAATATAGATACACATAATTGGTGGGGGATTTTGGGGTGGGCACTATGACCCAGTAGCGTCCTTCCTCCATGCAGCAGTATGTGGCAGCGCTCCGCTTTCACGAGAGGAGGACCAGAAATCTGCAGTTCAGAAAATCAAGAGATCAAAATGATGCTGCCTGTGTAAAGGGATTAAACGTAAGCAATCTGTTGTCAGTGATAAATCCGTTGTTCGTTACTTACTGTTCCAGTTTTCTGCAGCAATGCTTTTATAGCCAAAACATTTATATTCGTGTGATTTGCTAAGGTTTTTGTTGTAATTTCAATTGAGAGAACCCAATGACAGATGCATCGTGTTCGCTATCACCATTGCACCGGATCGCATTGGCTGCAATGGGCCTTTAACAATCCTGTTGTTTTTCCTTTCTCTGCATCTGCCATTATAGTCTCGGCACCATCTCCTTGATAGAGTCGGCTGTTGGTGGATTAGACCGATTTGTGCTGCTAAAGAGGAAGGGAATGGAGACATGCCGTTGCTGAGCATCTGTTGCGACGCTTGAATGACCATGATGAAGACCGAAGGCACTTCCAAGAGCACCGGCTCTGGCTCCAACCTAAGGAGCCCATCCCCGCACAGAAATGCTTACGAAGCGGGTATGCAGGCGCTGAAGCCCGTAAGAGACAATTCAAATGGAGAGTTCCAAGATGGCCCGAGAGGACGCAGGACGTACGGATCCAATGTGCACCGCATCAAAAACATGTTCATGCAGATGCAAACCACCCCTACGGATGGGGAAGGGCTGGAGGACGCCGACAATACGCCCGAAAAGTCGGTGCGGTTATCCCTCCCTAGAGCCGGTAGCTTGAATGAGAATGTGGATCATAGCGCTCTGCTCAAATTAGGATCCACCGTGTCGGAGCGTGTCAATAAGTTCGATCCTAAAGCAGACAATGGACAGCAGCGGGCCTCATCGCCCAGCTACTCCAAGCTGCAGGAGACCCGTAGGATTTTTGAGCAGCAGCAGCAACAACAGCAGCAACAGCAACAACAGCAGCAGGAAGAGGAAGAGAAACAGCAGGAGGAGAAGCTAGCCACCACCAGAGTCCTACTGAAGACAGAGAAAACCTCAGGTTACCCGGATGGCAGGCTGGATTACATGTCTCGTTTCAATGGCAGCACAGAGTCCCTGGACAGCCTGGACACCATCGAGGCCGTGTCACCCACGGTCAGCCAGCTCAGCGCTGTGTTCGAACGAGCGTCCGAGCTGCGCAACAACCTCCATCGCCTCTCCTCCACCCCGCCGTTACCTTCCAGGGGGGTTTGCGCCAAGGTGGGCGTCCTCAACTCCAAAATCATCACCAAGAGGGTCCGTGCCTTGCCCCCCAGCAACCAGGAAGAGGAGTGCCGCAACCAAGGGGACCAGCAGGAGGAGCTTCCACGGAGCCCCAGGTCCAAGGCAGATCCCTCTGCCCAAGGTTTGAACGGGGGCCATAACGGCAGCCAGAGTTTTTGCCCTGCAGACCTCTCGGGGGATGGAGACGAACCTAAAGAGTTGAGGGTTATGACCGTGCCTGAAATAAGTGTGGAGGGGGGCAAAGTGGAGAAGGCCGACCGGGAAGGTCCTGGGAACCGGGAGCCAGGCAGCACGTTAGTGCAGGCCGACATCCATGTGACGCTGGAGAACGGAAACGACACGGCCAGCGTCCCGGGAAAGGAGACCTCTCCGAAGGGCACCAACAGCGCAACGGACAGGAAGAACACAGAGAAGGGCGGGAAGAAGGACTTGGCGGCGGCGGAGAAGGAGGAGGAGGGCGAGGAAGGTAGGACGCGGAACGAGGAGCAGAACAGCACTGAACAGGTGGACATCCGGAGCTACAGCGCCGTGGGGGAGGACTCTGGGGGGAGTCAGGGCGAGGAGGAGGAAGAGGAGGAGGAGGAGGAGGAGGAGGAGGAAGATGACAGCTATGAGCCCGAGTCCAGCTGCACGGAGATAACTGGGCTGCCGGCGGAGGAGGACCCGCCTCCCTCTCGTAAGCTCCGCTTCAGCATCGAGCCCATCAAGGTGAGATTACGTGACAGTACCAGGATTTCAACAGCCAGCCATTATATCATTTTTTGGCTCCTTGCCCCAGATCACCCAAATCAGACAGCACATCTATTTAATTCGGCGTTCTATTGTAATTACTGGTTTATCGACTGTCTGGTTGTGTGTGTGTGTGTGCACGCGGTTGTGTGTGTGTGCGTGTTTGTGGATGTGAGAGAGTGTGATTGTATGCACTCTAATAAAGTTCCACACACCACTGAGGTCCAGCTGTAGCACAGTGCTAAAACCAACTTGCCAGTCGATTGCCAATGGCCATGAATTATTTAAAAAAAAAGGTAGATATTTATCTAAAATGCAGCTCCCACTGTATTACAACTCGTTGTACACTAGAGCGTCTTCTCTCTGTATCTAACTGTCAAGGAAAAAATGAATTGCCAAACCATGTGAGATGCTCTGAACAGGCTGAACCACAGGTCACCTGTCATGCAGTTCGTTTGCGTGGGTTCATGGCTAGATGATTAGAGAGGTAACGTCTGGTCCTCTGTGTTTTTATACATGGCACCTGTGCAAGAAATATCTAGATCTAGAGTGTGTGTGTGTGTGTGTGTGTGTGTGTGTGTGTGTGTGTGTGTGTGTGTGTGTGTGTGTGTGTTTGTGTGTGGGGTTCTGTGTGTGTGTGTGTGTGTGTGTATGTCGGTGTATGTATGTGTGTGTGTGGGGGTGTGTGCGTGCTTGCGCATGTGCGCATGTTCGTTTGCGCACGTATCCTTACGCGCGAGTGCATGTGATATCTTAGCAAATGAAGGGGTGGACGAGGAGCGTGATTCGGAGCGTCTCAGCGGCTGAGGGGGGTCTAATGATCCATGGAGGAGCAGGAGATCCCGTGTTGTCTCAGCTCAGTCTCACTGCACTGCCCCCGGGGTACCGAGCATGCAGCGGGCCGGCAGCTCCGATGAGCCCTGACACTGTACGTCGCACACCCCCCCGCATATAGCAGCAGTTCCGTTGACCGCGGCTTCCTGGCCCGTATCACGACAGTCGGAGTCAAACGCTGCCTTCGTCTCGCACTTCTCGTGGGCACCAGAACCACGCCAGCCATCGAAGCATATTTTATATGATTGTAAACGAGGCTAGAGGATTGTTTCAGTCCACTTTTTTTATTGGATGGTTTCTTAAAGCTTCTTGCAGCCAGTGAATAATATAGCTGTTGTTGGAGAGAAAAAAGAGCAGTCGAAAAAGAACCACTGAGCAACACCTATTTTCTTGTGGTTTTCCGTCCACAAACTGCAATGGCACGCCTGAGCCATAAGTTACAGACCGCTGTACTGTACTCAACAATGGCTGTCATCTGAGCAGAAAGGCCCCCCTCCTCCCCTCCCCACGGCGGGCCGTCATACTTTATCTGTGTCTCCATTGTCGAGACGGCGGTGGCTCCGCCTGGGTGTGGAGAGGGAGTGGGGTCAAACGAGAGGGCATTTTTGTAATGTCTAAAATGTCGCGGCAGTGATTTACTGCCAGTGCTGCTTCAGTCACACTGTGCCACTCTCCTTCTATCCGAAACAGGAAGTGCCCCGTGCCTGGGCCATTTTTCGCAGCATACCCCATACCCCATAACCCCCCCCCCCCATGTGTACTGTAGCTGTTCTCTCACACACAGGGTCTGTCGTTGTGGTGCATGATAGCAGTTCGGGGTCGTTGGGAAATATCTCTTTCAGTGTGTTTCGTTCTATTCTGTCTCTTCTTCAGCGTTAGCCCCCGCTTAAGCTGTCACACACGACGTTGCTTCATCGCTGAGTCGAGTTCACACTACCCGCTTTGTTCAGCATTTTAGACACCCTCTCTTTCTCTCACTCGCTCTGTTCTCCATTCTCCCTTAGTCTCTCTCTCTCTCTCTCGCTCTCTCTCTCTCTCTCTCGCTCTCTCTCTCTATATATATCTCTATCTATCTTTCTAGTTCTGTTTCTTTGTCAACTTTGCCCTGTTTCGGATTTTGTAAAAATAGAAGCATTGTGTTTGTTACAGACTGTTACAGACAACTCAGTCCAACACAGGAAGCTGTTCTCTCTCATGCCTTATCGATTGGTTGATGAGGTAACAATATAGAACACACATGCTTTCATCAGAGAAATCATATATTTTTTGTAACTTCTATCCCTGGCCGTAAGCCCATTGCTATACATTCCTTCATCTAAGTCTTTATCAAGGTTTTTCACCAAAATATTTGTTCACTGACCCAGCCACCTCTGCATTGCTTCGCTTTGCCTGTGAGGCATGTGGTTCTAGTGCCTACGCAAGTCCCCTAAAACTACTATATACTACACACAGACTATCAGAGCAATTGTCCCTCGTTAGCCCTTTATTATGCAAAGCTAATCCTGGTGCTGTCTTAATTAGTTGACTAAAACAAATGAGTTGACAATAAACCATGACAAATTGTCAACTAAGACTGTGCTTTTTTAAGGTGAATGTTTTGTTTCTACTTAAACTCCATTTGAATGAGACTACAGTCGTATATCAAATGATGCATTATATTTGTAAGACTTTTACAAAGCAGACACAAGTTGCCGGAGGCACTGTTATTGTTATTGCTATTTTGAACATTGTTAAATAACATCGAATTGTAGATTCAACCTAGTTTATATGGGTATTGCTAATTCAGCAGAACCGTAGTCCCATTACCGCCACGGAGAATAAAATCAGTCGTGAACAGCTCAGCCAGTTCAAACCAATAAGCTGTGAAGGTGAAGAAGAGGAAGAATGCGAAGGTGTCACTGGTTGCCCTGGTACGGTCCCACCGATAATCCAGCCAGTGACATCACGCATACCACACCCACAGGAAGGAGGAGGAGGAGGAGGAGGAGGAGGCGGCGGAGGAGGAGAAGGAGGAGGGGAGACCGGACAGATTAGCAGCAAGGTCACTGTGTCCCACTTCTGTCTTTACTGCTGCTCACTCTCCGGAGGTGCACGCGGCCAGCGAGAGAGGTGTGCGCCGGGGCGCGCTCGGCCCGCGGCTTCCCGCAGCGAAAGCGGCTCACGTAACAGCGCAGGGCCTTCTGCTGTCCAACCCGACGTCACCTAGCTCGGACCTAAATAGACGCGCGGCTTTCCTTCCCTGTGACGACGTCCTCTGGTGCCGGGATGCGCTCCGGTAGAAAACGCCGTCGAGGGCGTACTTTGCGGTCGCCGGGACGTCTCTGTCCCTCCTCGCTCCGCTCCGCGACCTTATTCTCATGCTGCCCCTCCCCTTGGCTAAGCTGCGAACTCCGCCGACCAAGCTTGCCGCGAGCCGAAATACGTGGCTCCGGTGCTACGCAACGGTTACCACGGCGAGCCTTACGGGCATCCATTTTATTGGCTTCGTGGGCAGAGGGGTGGGCCGTGCCCAGTGTTCAAACTGAGCGCTGCTTGAGGCAGCATCTGGGCAGTGGATTAGACCCCAATTTCAAGAGGATTGGAGAGTAATTACCTGGCCCTCTGACCTAGACCTGTACAACCCGCCTGTCCTGCTGGCTGCCTGCACACACTGGAACGCTGTTGTGTTCTCCTTTATGAGTTAATGAGGTTTTTTAGTTTGGGAGAAGGCACGCATGCGACCTCCTCAAACGCTTAGCCTAATGCCCCTGATGGCATGCTAGTAATCTGACACTAATGTGCCACGCGATATTTCAGAATAGTGGGTTAATTACCACCGATATCAGGGCCATTCAAGTTGCTCTTCGACGGGGGATCCTGACAGCAGCCATTTCAAGGCTCTCAAACGAGGGAAAAGGACGCGTTCGATGTGACATCTTCCGGCGAAAAGGCCACAGCACTCAAAACTAGAAGAAGCCAGCCATTTAACACAATCGACGAGGTTATAATAATAAAACACCACGTGGTGAAATTATCTCAAAGGGATAACGGGGTGCCTCCAAACAGGGAAGGGCTAGACGTGAATACCACTGACAGGGTAATAACACCATGGCCATGCATGTACAAAAACGTAATTCTCCTAGACCTTGTGGAGAAACACCAAACCTCAGTGCCTCCTCCGTACATCCTGCTATCCATTTCAATCTTTTTAGTTGGAGTGGAACAAGCTAGCTGGTATTTGCCGTTAGGCTGAAAACCGCTTGAGTTGCCCTGGGATACAGTCTAACCCAACCGCATCCCAGACAGGGAACTTTAATAAGGGGACTATACTGCAGGTGGGACCGGCGGGAGGAACCAACATAGTCATTTGGGCTTGTTCCCTTGCCATGGCACCGCGTGGCAAAACGATGGTTTGCCACTCACTAGCGCATTTTGAGCACATCGGCGCTCATCTCTGACGAAGAAATAGAAGAGAAAGAAGAAAAAAAAACGCGTCCCTCCCAAGTGCTGGTGGATGCTTTAGCCTGCTGGCTAACTGCTCCAGCCGCACCGTGGAGAGCTTTTGTAGGGCATCCCATTCGTCTGGTTGTAGTGAGACGAGGGAAGGAGGGCGGCAGGGAGAGAGCGAGCGAGGGAGGGAGGGAGGGAGTTTCCTGGCCATCTGTCAGCCACTGTGACCTACTATCTCTCACAACTGGAGCAGCGTCCCCCCCCCCCGCCCGCCCGGCCCTGCCCTGCCCGGCCCAGCCCGGCCCAGCCCCCCACCTTAATCCCAATGTTTGTCTCTTCCTCTTAACGGCTCTCATTGACCGCCAGCCACCTTATCCGCTCTAGCGCGGCTCATCTCCTCCTATTCTACTACATGCTAACGCTAACGGTGGCGGAGGGGAGGGAGCGAGGGCGGGGACGGAGGGACGGGATCGCGTGGGCTTTTCTAGAGGCCCGTTTACCCTGGGAGGAATCTGGCGGTTGTGGTGGTGGAAGGGTGGGTGTGGGGGGGGGGTTTGGGCAAAGAGGGCATTAGAAAGGGAAAGGGTGGTTCCTGTGTCAGTGAGCGAACGTGCTGCAGGCCGCAGCCCAAGCTCTGGGCGTGTCACCACCCGTGGAGCTCGGGTTGCTCTTCCGGTGGCGGGTTCATTAACACCTCCTGACTCGCGTTTGATCCCCCGACCCCCCCCCCCTCCCCACCCACCAGCTGTGACCTCTCTGCCTGTGCACTCGAGGAGCATAGCTAACCGCTGAAAGACCGATGGAATGGGGGGAATAGGCCCATAGGCTTTTGAAGGAACAGCGTTCTTTTGCTTTTGTTTTTGCTTTGTGCTAGTGTGAGACACTGGCTACGAAGCCTATGTATTGTGGGCCTGCCAGTGATCCAAACTGGAGTAATCCCTCTAAATACAAAGGAAGCCTAAATCGAAGGCCCATTCGCTCTGTCAGAGGACCAGGGCATTATGAGATTGGACAGGCGGAGCGGGAGGGGACCGGAGTACATGAGTTTGCGTGTCCGCGTGGCGATGAGTTGGTCTTTGTTTCACCGGCACCTTATGGGATGCGTCATGGCTGCCGGTAGTGAACGGTGATGCGCGACGGCGATGGGAGGAGTCCGGCTCCGTGCCGAGCCAACAAACGGACGAAGGAAGGCTTCGATGTAAACACAAGGCAGTCCTCAGTGGCGCTCGATAGTGGAGGAATGCCGTGTAGTTGTCTCCAGGGGAAGGTTGGCCGGATTGCAAAAGGCGCTGTCAGAATTGACAGGCACTTCAGACGGTGGTTGCCACGGAGACGGTGGCCATGTGACCAGGCAGCGCTGCTCTAGCTAGAAGATGCCACTGTGTAACTTATGGAGGGAGAAACTAAAGGGCAAACAGAAGGAGGGTGACGCAATATTGAGAGGAGAAAAAACAAACAAAGACAAAAGAAGGGAAAGAAAAGCTTACAGAGACACATTTTCTTTCAACGTAGCAGCAAGAAGGGAGAGGAGCCCAGGACAGAGGGAAAGATAACACACAGGGCCGTTTCTGGGCTGGAAAGGAAAGAGTATAGTCAGTGAGGCATGCAAGGTGGTGCATGTATAATCACCCTGGAAAGAGAGAGAGAGAGAGAGAGAGAGA
>JAVQJS010000332.1:0-12266 GCA_036024795.1 Galaxias rostratus | reverse complement strand
CCCCGCTGTCTCTCTCCCTGACCCCTTTTACAGATCAACCACTCAATGTTAAAATGTCAAATCTATTCTTTCAATCCTCTCCTTTTGCGTCATAAGTATCTGTGGGTACGATGGCTGATTGTATTGTTGTCTCCCTGCTTCTCTGCAGCTCTGTCTGGAGGTCAACGCTCTGAGATGGAGGAAGAAGGAGCTGGTCCTACCTGTCAGAGATAAGACAGCCAGGACTGATGGGGCCAAAATGGCAGGTGAAAGGAAAAGGGCATATTATCTGATATTCCAGGGCTTTGGAATTCACTGTGAATACCAGCGGGAAATAATCAAGATATCCTGCCATTCTGGCTCTCTGGAGGGAGGAGCAACACTTTTAACCTTTTAGCATTTTTGTCGCAGCTGGAAGCGCCCGTTTGGGTTTGTGCAGTGATATTTTCAGAGGGTATAACAGGAGGAGGTCCTGCTGAGTGTTGAGAAAAAAACTTTTGGATGCGTCTGTTTGATACCTTTTATCAAATGAGAAACACATGGAAATTTAAGACATGGCAGCGCATTATTTAAGGAATGTGATGCAATATTTTGTATCAATTGAGGTGTGCTAAAAGTACCAATTTCCAATACGTTTGATTTTCTACCATTGTATATGCCAAACCTAATACGAAGGCATTAGCTATATCTCTTAATTGGGCTGTGGTCAGGCAAAACAGAACTCAAACAGGTAAGCCCTGTAACTGTAACAACTATCTCTGATGCACAGTCACACACATGTCAGGCACAGCAACACTACATTAGGAATGAGATGTCCACACTGTGTTTGCAAGCCTAGCCATCGATTAAAGAGCCCCGACTTTGTCTGGGGATATTTAGCTGTCCGGATCCCTCAGCAGATTACCTCCTCTGCTCCCTTTCCTGTCATGGTGATCATCCTCACTGGTTTCTGACAGGCGATACAGTCTGGCGTTTGACCTCTGAAAGTCTCCCCTCTCATGTGTGAGTGTGAGCTGACAGCGGCTTAATGCCAGTGTGCATGGCTGCCTGTCGAGACAGGAGAGGAGAGATCCACTGGAGCCCAGTTGTCTCCACCAAAGCACATAGCTATCTATAGCAACCAGGCTCTTCAGCTGTCACCCAGTCTTCTCTGCACACTCCTTTTTCGGGTCTAATTTATTTATTAAAGCCTGTCTCAGTACCTCCATCTGTAGCTTACCCGTCTTTTTAGGTCCTTACAAACCCTTTTCTCTGACAGCCTCTCATCTGTCTCCCTGTCATTTATTTCATACAATTCCTTTTACCCCTTGTGGATCTCAGGTCTTTTCACAAAAAAAAAACTTTCTCCTGCCCTGTGTCCTGTGTATTTTTCAATGAACAATCTTCAAAGAAATAGGCACCTGAAGGAGGTCTGATCAACTATAATATTGGTGGGAAATCTGATAAGCCGTGGTGAGACCTTGACCAACTTTTTCCTATGAGCTCGAAGCAGCGCCTGTGGGGGAGCTTTTTAAAGTGTCCCCCCCCCCCCCCATTGGTAAGTCGAGAAAATGTCTCATAGGGGACTATAGAAGGATAACTTGTTGAACTTTTAGTACAGCATAAATCCCCCCAAGAGGTCATACCTTTGTATCATAACTTACTGTTAATGTTTCTTATATTTATCTACAACCGTTAAATATTAATAATGTTAAATGTAAGTAAACATGATATTGTATCTATATCTAACAACAAAACAGAATGATTCTTAGTTTGTAAAGGTCACAAAACCAGTACACTGGCTAGCTGAAAATAATCTAAGTCTTTCTTGCAGTGGGGTGAGTGTAGATTCTACGGTCATGTCCTACATTGTAGAACATTAGAGTAGCACCTTTGTGTGTGTTGAAGGCCCAGCACTATTGATTGCCTCCCCAAGAATTTCAAGTTGCCAATTTGGTGGAACAGCATGGATTTTTTTTTATTATGATGCAAACCCTGTCACTTTATAGAAGAGATTAGATTATGCTTTATTTAATCGTACAGAGTTCAAGTACTAAGACATGATGTGTGTGCAAAGCTCAGCAAAGAGACTGTTGCGGAGAAGAAGCTGTCACTGGACCTACTCGTCTAGAAATGGAGACTTCTGTAGCGCGTCCTGGGGAGTAGGAGGGCAAACAGGTTGCGGCAGGGCTGATTGGTGTGCCTGACAATGCTGTTTTCCTACTGCAGACACTTTTTGAGATGGTGGGGAGTAGGGTATCAGAAATGTATTGGGCAGTTGGAGACAGAGCCGTACCGTACGGTCATACAGTAGGTTAGGATGCTCTGGATGGTGCAGTGGGAGAAGTTCACCCGAATCAGAATGGAGGGTTGGACATTCTTCGTCCTCCTCAGGACGAAGAGACACTGGTGAGCTTTTTGACCAGGGAGGAAGAGTTTAGGGTCCAGAGGAAATCTTCAGAGATGTGGACACCCAGAAATGTTAAGCTGCTGACACCTTCAACCTCAGTCCCATTAATATGGATGGGGTGTGTGTGTGTGTCGCCTTTGGTCTTCCCAGTCAACAATTACTTCCTTTATTCTTCCCTGTATTGAAGGTCAGGCTATTGTTGGCACACCACATTTGTCGGTGCTTGACCTCCTCCTAGTAGGCCAATTCATCGTTGTTGTTGATGAGGCCTACCAGCATTGTGCCGTCTGCTAACTTAATAATGGGGATTGAACCATGTAGGTGAAGGTGGAGTAGTAGGGGGCTGTAATGGACCGTTTAATTTATGACAGAAAATAACCAATTAATGAGAGAATCTATAAAATGGTCAAGTACAATTAAATTTGTGACCACGGAGTCCGAGTCTGAGTCTGAACACTGAGAAATTACTAATTAATCACTCCAACAACATAGCAAGTTCGGATTAGTTGACGAGTTTCTTATGAGTACAAACAGTAGGTCTAAGAAAAACAATCATTCTATTGAACAAGGTGGATCACGTTCATAACCATCTTAACTAAGAACACATATACAGGAAACCTAGACATAACTTTATGTCATGACTAAGACACAAACGTCTAGCTTTCATTGTCTCCAAAAAGCACACCGTGTTTTTGGTGAACTGGCATTCACTTGACACTTTCCTCACACCTGAACCACATCCCAGGCCTGACCATTTGGCCACAACAGGGCTCAGCACACAGCCTTGTGGCGCACTAGTGATCAGCGTGAGGTTTGACGAGGTGGTCTGTTTGTTAAGAAGTCAAGTATCCAGTTCAGCTAAACTGAAGCCCATGAACACCATCTTCCAGCACATCTGTCCAGGTGCTTGTGGGTGGAGTGTAATGCTGTAAAATTAAGGATGTCTGTCATGACCTCAGCCAACTGACCAACACAGGCCCTAAATCCATTTGGACCTAAGAGTGGGTATAAATGGACCTCAGTGTTACGCTGAAAACCACCTTTACCAGCAACTTAGTCCAGTGTGAATGCCACCCTACAACCCTAGCAAGCAGGGCTTTCATATGCTCCACTTGAATGGCGTATGAAGGAACAAGAGAACAAGAGAAATTCAGCAGGTGAACACTGTTGTCGCATGGGGATTAGGTCCACATTTGTACAGCATTCACAGTAGTAATCATTTGTTGTTCCGGTCATTCCCTGCTCTATCCTCCATCTTCATTTCTCATAATAACACAGAGATTGTTGGATTTTTTTGGGTGAGAAATGTCATCTATTCTCATTGCAACATGACCATAAATGTATTGTTCCTTATACGAGTAAAAACAATGGTGAACAATAATGAGAGATTTGAGATCTGTGCGATGATGGAACAAGGCGGCAGGGTTTACACGGTAAGCGGAGGAATCACTGTTGCCCAGGTTGTTTACCCCGGCTTAACAGGGATTTGAGGCACCTAAATCAAAGGCAACCATGGCCAGTGGGAAGAGGGAAAATCCGTTTGGAGAACATGGGATGTTCATCTCCAGGGAAGTTTAGTAGACAAGCCAAATCTTTATCTTTGTGTTGAAAGAAATCACAACCCTGTGACTGCTCATCTCTACAGAAGCATGCCCACCGAAATACAGTGTGTGCATTCCACAGCTTCACATTCAGCAGAAACCTCACACCTTCCTTACCAGCCTTTCATTTCCGCCTGCCAGCTGTCCTCGGGGGGCTCTTTAAGATGGGCTCCAGCTTTGCAGTGTGCATGGTTTTGAGATTGGAGAGCGATGCTGATGTGAGCCACAGATTAAGTCTAGAGCTTCTCAGGTCCAGCCAAGATAAATCCCAGACCAGGTGACTTCAGTAGAATGGGTCTCCTTTGGGAGTTATAGCAGGCAGCTTATCTGATGCTGAGTTGCTGTGATCAGGAGAGGCAGCCATGGATAGGGGGGAGGCACGCTCATCTTTGTACTGCCCAGATAGTCTTGTTTTTCTCCTTCAAATCACTGAGTCTCTCATCGGCTCTGCTCAAAAAAATAGTATTTGCAGACACCCCATTGTTTCCTGAAGAGTATCCTTCCCAAATTTTGTATGACTTAGCAATAGACCTGTAGAGCTAGAACCATATTATGAACTATACAACTCATTTGTAAATCAAAGAGTTAACAGTTTGCTAATTAAAAAAAAATGGCGATATGTAGTGTAACCTTTGTGGACTAGATAGTTAATAAGCCCACAGAGCTGAACTCATGCATTTACAAGCTCAATGGCACTACTTTTTAGGAGTTGCAAAAACTACTGTTTCACTCAGTATCCAAATTCCAATGACATTTTCCGCTTTGCAAGTTTTAGAAGCATACAAAGACGCGAGGTCAACAGTACAACGTGAGGTCTTTATTGTACCCAAGGACAATCCGAAAGGAAAACAATACTTGGCTGCATTCAGACTCAGGGATGATGCGCAGGGTAAGCAGTCAAGGGTGAAATGAACTTGCATTCCAGTCACCTAGAAGCAGCTTGGTAGATTTTTGATGAGACTTCTCATAATTGAAATAAATGCAACATACATTGTTGTAGAATCATGTGTAAAGCTTGAGCATTGTATCTTTATTTGGCGAGGATTAGTAACCATAGTGTTCAAAATCCTTTTTGACATACTTATCTCAAGAAGTTCAACCATTCAGTTAAAAATATTTGGCTATTTGAGAAGAATACCCATGAACCAAAGCCAATGTTCCTAAGCAAGTCTTTCAGAAAATAGATGCTTTTTGAAAAGAATGCCCATGGACCACAGCCAATGTTCCTAAGCAAGTCTTTCAGAAAATAGATGTGTTAGACTGAAGGCAAATCATAAAATGTATAAAAATATGAATAAAGGAGTATAACAAATCTATGCAAATCAAAGATAATAGTCACATAAACAAACAGATTTTTTAAAAGGAACGCTATGGCACACTATAATGCAATTGTGAATTATCTAGTTGGATTTGACAAGTATTATCATACCAATCCCTCTCTTTTGGCATTTTAAACAACACGGAGCATGCTGGTATCCGTGCTATTTATGGCTGTGGATCAAATCAGTTGTCTGCGGTAACATTTTCATATACTGCTGCAGAGAAACTTCCCCATTCTATTACGGCCCATGAATGATTTAACACCATTACATATTTAAATGATGGCTACATAATTTCACTGCTAGCAAAAATTTGAAGAATGTCTTCTATTAACTTCTAACTAATGGAGCTTTGGTGTTATGACTTTATCCTTAATTTAGTATTTAGCAAAAACTCAATACCAGCAAACCATACATACACATTGTAGAATCCAAACTAATTCAATTAACAATTTATGAAAACAGTTTTTTCAAAATTGTACATTTTGAATAACACAATTTGCATGTAAAGTAGGAAAGGAACATTTGATACATAACACTGAGGTATACTTAAGATATAGATTTGGGTATGAGGAGGAGGAAGGAGGACTGTTTAGTTTAGAAGTGGTACTAATCACATAGAAACCCCTCTTCTGTCACTTTATTCATTGGATCAAGAGGAGGCTGTGCTAGAACTTGTTACTTCATTAGTACTTCTTAATAAGTTTAAAAGTTCTCATAGACTCAAAAGTTATTTTTTTCTATCAGAATTAAGAGATTCCAAGGTCCCAGCAGGTAATAACTTTATTATTAGACTGAGGAATTAAGCCTCCGTACCCAAATGTGTAATCTAATACACCAAAAGGTTTGAACGACCCAGAGCCATTCAATGGAGTGATTTTACAAGAAATAACCTGATACATAAACCATTTTATTTCTACCAATCCCTCACAAAGTGGTAACCATTGACACTTTGTCTTGCATTGTTTTTAGCATGTTTGCAACTATTAGAAAAATGTGTTCAGTTTGTCTTATTTCTACTGTCTTATTTCCCCAACATATATAGTATAAAAGTTGTATTGAGTTGGTTGAGATGAAGATTCTCCTCACCACAAGAACTTGCCTTGGTAAGATCCACACTAATATTATTTCTAGCCTTTGAAGCCACTATGGATAACTTTTTTTTAATGTTTTAACGAATTATCAATACATTTTGTCTGATTGCACGTTGTAATGTCTAGAGGAGAATGAAAAAGTAGCACAAACTTTGCTTGAAGTCTCAATATTTAACACAAATTTTATTTTGAAACTGTGAGTTACTTTGTGGAACAAGGAAGTGTGCCACTAAATCAAGAATGCCCATACTTTGAGCGTAGTTGTCGTTCATGCTAGCAATATGCCACAAGCATTTTGCATGTCTTCTTTGCAACGGTTAAAGAAAATAATTCAAACGGTAGGGGTCACCAAATTCACCATCTACAGATAAACGGCCTTTAGTAACCTTATAGAAAAAACACACATATACTTTCAAGTTCGCAATAAAACAATAACTTGGTGGAACAAAATTCTTGTCCCACGGAAATATCTATACACCACAGTGCCTATATCTCTGCAAACATGACTTTACTGATCTGCACAATCAGTCAAGTTTTACACTTTAAATTCATAAATATAGTCCAAACACAACTGCATCTCATCAGAATCAATTTCCTCCACTACAGGAGTGTGATCAAACCCCCATGTTGTAAAAAGGAGGCATTTATCCTCTTTCGAAAGATACATTAGACCTTCGTCCTCCACCTTTCACAATTTAAATTATTCTCTAGTAGAGGACATTGACAGAAAAAGGGATAGAAAATGGCCACATTAGTTCAGTTATTGGTCAATGGAAAAGTGAAAACGTTGTTTTTGCTGTCATACATTTTCCTTCCCCAGCATTGTAAAAGGAGAATATGTCACATAAAATTATCGTATTGAATGAATTGATACTGATGAAACAACGGTCCCAGAAAAAACTAAGGCTCAATCATAGCAAGCAAACTAATATTTTTTACAATAGATAAAAAATTTAGTTGATTATACCACAGGGGTATTTATCACAGAACAATCTAAAAGAAACACAGTTGGATGAACTTTCTGGCTCATTGTCACTAAATAAAAGATTTGAATAAAACAAAAAACAGCGGAACCGTATTGGACATTGTGTGTCAGTAATCAACAAATTACACCATTATGATTGAGGTCTTACAAACCACTATCTATGAAAAGGGACAAAATAGAAAATTTGGCGCACAGGATTGAGCACTAAGTGGTTTCACCACCTGTCTACGGCACAGACATTTGCTCTCAGTTCTATTAGTATTTCAAGCCTAATTTTCATCCAATTACTGTGTGAAATTGTGGATTAATTAATGGAATTATGTCCAAGGCCTCAAAATTCTATTATAAATTATTTGCCTCCCATGCTGGTCCACATCAGATGGTAATTAACAAGAGACTTTCAGATGCATACTGACGAGCACCAAACGCCAAGAGACTTGCACTTGTACTCTGTTATGACAGGATGGAGAACAAAACCTGCCCATGGTTAGGATGTTTAGGAGGAACGGATGGTGCCTATTGCTTGTCAATTTGACCAAAAAAAAGATTTTAGGATAAAACGTTATCTATCTTCAAAAATAACTCTCAAAATGATAACCTTCCTGAACATCAAAGATGTGACTGATTTAAAGGATCAACAGAAGCTATCCTTGAGGCAACAATAAAGACCAGGATCGGCAACCACAAGAGACAGAACGGCAATCTGAAGGGATGGAAACCAATTTCTGTGTGTATGTTTGCATCCAGTTCCCTGCGGGTGTTCATTCTGAAAGAAAGTTTTTACCATGTGGAATGGGGGTGTTGAAGAAAAAATCTAACTAATGAATGTTTCCAAGCCTTTCATGCAGTGATAAAACATACAACTTTGAGAGGGTTGGAGAAAATAGTAAAAATAGACAATGTACAGTATGTATTATATATCCTATGTTACGTATTATTATATTATATTACATTATATTAGAATAGCCATCACTGTGCTGTATTTTTACTTGGAGCATGTATTAATTTGGCTTCTTCCAAGCCTGAAAAACAATGGAAAAATATAGTTTTTTCACAGGCGTTTGTTTGTATTAAAGTCGGTGTGATACCACCCCTCCCCGTGTGTTTGAGGTGTGAAAGGACGGAGTTCCCCCCCCCCCCCCTCCCCCCTCCCACATACTCACAGAAGCAAAGACACAGAAATCAAATATTTTCTTTTGTACACTATGTCCAACTGATTCACTTCATGTATGCGGTCAACAGTGAGAAAGTTCCAGCTCTAAATTCAGTGGCTTCAGATAAGACTTGACAAGGAATATGGGGATTGATACGAGAGCCTGCTGAGAGCCTCAGGAGAAACTCTTCACAATGTGCTAATAAATGTACAAATGAACAAAAGTGATGGATCTGTCAGCCTCTATGGAACCCCTTCTGTCTGCAACCCTGCATAAAGCAAACTAGCCTGGCTACACCCTGCTGTACTGGGCCCTATCTGGCAGAAGGATTAGTGTTCAACAGAGCAAAAAGCCCATTTAGCCATGGTCAGCTGGGAAAGTATTAGTAACCCCTGCATAGTACATTGCCTTTGTGATGGCTCAACAAACAGAGGATGGAGGAGTGCTGCAATTTCTAGCATGACATGCATCTATTGAAATACTTTGAGGTGAAATTAAGTGTAAAAGTTTTACAAGGAACATTTTCAGTATGGGTCAAGGGTCACGGGGCATCTACTGTAGTTGCGATGTGGTCCTTTGTGCGATTTAGTAAGAAACCTTGTACAAGGCTCTTTCGATGTATACTGTGAGCATCTATTGCAAAGAGATCTGTAATTACAAGTGATTGCTAAACAAATGAATCTAGTGTAAATCACACCTAGCATACATGGAGAGTTACCACTGAGATTCAATGTATTGTTCGGTTGCATTTGCAAATCATGAGCTTCCTATGAAAGCAAAGCCGCAAAAATTCCTAAAACCTTTACTCTATAAATGCTACTGTTATGTTTCGATGATAGACCAAAACCATTCCCAAACTATAGACACTATAATCACAACTTGTTGATTTACCGCCAAATCGCAAAGATACAATTGTGCACACTATTGATCCCAGAAGCATGTACTCTGCCAATAAGAAACAAAAAACTGTCTTGAATTGTACCAATGGCAAATATCAATAGAAAGCACTCCTCATGCAAACGTTTTACAGATACGGCTACAACATCAATCAATGACACATTTTTATTCCATTTGGAAACATTTTGTGCTATTAACTTGCCATCGGAGAGTCATTTAGTTTATTCTTTTTTGAAAATGGCACAGTAAAATTCAGCTTTTTTAAATGGCTTCTCTCCCGTGGTTGATCAGGCATGTCCACCTGCTGTGTCTAGCGAGACAATGCTCAGTGACTGACTCATGGTGCCAAGTGAAAGGAGGATGACTTCAAATTTGCCAACGTACTGATGAGACAAAGTCAGCAGGTGATTTTCTGCGTGCAATTTCTTCAGACACTTTCCTTATAATTGAGTTGGTGATTATTTAGTGGTCTTATATAATTTAGACAAGCATTTGTATCAGAAGTACCCATGAAGGGATTTTCTTTTTCAAGTAGGATCAGATAACCCATTTTTACATCATTTAAGAATGTGACAAAACACCAGACCCTGGAAAAATTACTGAAACTTTTGCTTTTTAAATAATTAAAGATGTATCAGTTGAAAACCAATGGCAACCTTTAGGGTAATCGAGCAAAATACAAAATCGCTTGAATGCAAAAAACGTGCAACAATGACTTGCCGAGTTGCAGCAGCAGTCTTTTCTCAGCACGGTTCCATGGACATCAGGGATAACAACTTCCTCTCTTTAGCAGCTGGCCTCACTCTGACCCCTGTGTTGACCTTATTCTGTGTGTACACAGAGCTATGCTGTGTGTTTACTGCACAGCAGTGATTCATCTTGCTTTTTGCTTGCCCTCTTCAAGGAGTGGGTGTATGATCACACTGCTACGCTTTGAGGATGAGTACCTTTTTTCCCTGGGGGATATCAGTTATTTGGGAGTGGTAAGCACAGGACTAACTACAAAAGCATACTGTCTTGTGTTAGCCTGTGTTCTTCTGATGTAGCTGGCCCTTTATTCTGTTCCTCTTTTAAGAAGCTGCTTTGGTCTTCTGTTTTATGGCCACATTTAGCCTTTTGTGGTGTAGTTTGTGGTAGATATAAATTAGATCAAATATTCTACATTTTCCATTTCACTCTATGTGTTATGTTAACCCTCAGGGCTAGGATTTCTTTAACCAACCCCATGACATGGCGCTTAGTTCCATCAATCGATTTACATTTCTTATGTGGCCCAGTGAAAGAGCAGCTCCATTTCTACGCTGGATGTGTATCTTTATTGATTAACAGATGTTGATTTAACATTTCACACTGTTTCCATTTAACAACAGTTTATCTGTTCTGTCTAGCTTTTTTTGCAGTAAGGGGACACAATGGTAAGGAAACATTTGCTTTAGACAGCCATTTATGCATACCATACATGGTTTGATGAGAGCAAAGCTGTAATGTAATGGATTGGATTTCATGGATTACTTTTCCTTTCGCATTCCTCAGTCGGTTGCTCAGCGTTCCTCCTGCATTCTGAAAGACACCACAGCCTAGTCACTGAAACATAATGAGTAGTTTGTGTTCATAACAAATCCACATTTCCACGTAATTGCCAGTGACTCAAGACCCCTGAGGAATGCGAATGCCTTTGAACTAATGCGTTCCACAAAGCAGAAGAGGAAATTGCAACATAGCAGTGTTTTCTTTTTTGCCGTGTGCATTTAACAAAGAGTGTGAGTGTACTACTGTAAATGTGGTTAAAACTCTGCTACCTACTGCACTAGCATGCAGCGACATTGGGACAGGTCTGAAATCACACAGTATGCGGTCCCGCTGATGAGCCAAAGGTAATTGCTAAAGTGAGCAGCACACCAAAGTCTGGATAGGGGTTTAATTGAGAAAAGCTGTGCATGGGTCTACACAACCACTTTTAATGATGTGAATAGGCAGAAAGGTGGTAATGTCGTGTTGTGACAAGATTGTTTTTGCTTAACGGTGGTATATAGAGATACAGTGACAGCATGTGTGTGTTTTTGTGTTACTGTGTGCACCTATTAACATGCATGCTGAGTGTATGTTGGTAGGGGAGGTTGCTGTATCGAGAGAGCACAACCAGTTAGTGCAGAATGATGGATGCACCCTGCTGGAGTTCTTTCTCAGCACCTGCAATGGATCAGTCAAGCTTGTTGAGCGGAATGAAGCCAAGCCCTTTTCAATCAGTAACAGGTGCATGAAATTTGCCCAATATTTTTTTTCACCTATCTCAAAGTACATCTATTTCATATTATCCAAAAACAGATCGGAAAACATTGCACTGACTTTCAAACAACTGTGCCTTTATGTTATCTTGCAATGTGTTTCATTTGTTTGACTGACGTAAAAGAGTGACATCTGTGGCTGGTACCAGTGATCTGTAGGATTGATTTCCCAATCATCTTTTGTCAATAGACAAGATGTAGAAATGCACAACTGCAAGTATACATTGTGTCCCCCATATCTCCCTTTCATATAGCAACATGCCGTGTTCCTATCTCACGTCATGTGGTTTACCGTCTCTATTATTGACACCAAATAGGTGCAATGATGTGTTGCAATATAATACATGCTGTGCTCCTAATGCTGGTGGGCTTTCTGAAGGGACAGATTGTATGGAGGTTTGCATTGACTCTTCTCACAATGGACAATAGCCACAAAAGTAGCATATTCTGTACCACTGCCCTGGATTTGGGTAGCTTGTAGATTGAATAGGACATGTGTTATGTGTCCTCTGCTCAAGACAGAGGATTAAAATAGCATAGTTGGTTCCAGCTAATATTTGAAT
>JAVQJS010000276.1:0-12889 GCA_036024795.1 Galaxias rostratus | reverse complement strand
AAATAACGGTTTCGCTTTCAGAAGGGAGTGACCTCTCCTGTGCGGAATTATTCACAACTGAGTTAGATGTGTGCGTGTTTGTGTAGTAAAGGCCTTGAATGAGTCGAAGAAAAAAGAGTTTGGGAGTAGAAAAGCATGAGTGGATGGAGTTGACTCACATTTGTCTGCAGGGCCTTACTACTCTACCTGTCCTCAACTTTGTTTCGTTAAAACAACTGGAGCTGGATTCCGTATCTGAACCAGTGACCCATTGACTCATCCCATCCCCCAAATATGTCCAGCTAGACTTGGTGTTCTAATCAAACAAAGCTGTCTGTGCAATTGTGACAGTGTCAGGTGACCTAATTAGCATACCAAAAGTTAGCTACCACTAAAGGGGATGAAAGGGAATCTGTGCTCTTATACAATTTCTAACACTTGATTTCTTATTTACAGCCCACCATCGTGCCATATGAGGACTTTGATGTCATGGCTGACGTAAAGGCTATCCGGAAAGCCTGCAAAGGATTGGGTAAGCAGATATGCATATTATTGATTGTTATGAAATTACAATGTGCCATTTTGGAATAAGGGAAGGGAGATGATGTTTTCAAGTAACAGCTGTGGGATGTGCAGAGCTAACACACTTTGATGATTTCATTATCGATTTTTTCATTATAGGCACTGATGAAAAGGCTATTATTGAAATTCTCGCCAACCGAAGTGCAGCCCAGCGAATGGAAATCAAACAAGCCTATTTTGAGAAGTATGATGATGTGAGTGTTAAGCATATTCAGTTTACATTATGCTACCACTATAAAACATACGAGGCAGACTGTCAATTGAATGTTAATACTAGAACGGCGTCATAGTTTTACTTCAACCTCATTCGTTTGATTTTTTTTTCACCTATTATTTTATGCAACCACACACACAATCAGTCTCTTTCTCTTCTTTTTCTTCTTTCTTCCTACTTCTCTTTTTCTCTCTCTATCCCTGCCTCCTTCTGCAATAGGAGTTGGTGGATGTTCTTAAGAGTGAGCTGTCTGGGAATTTTGAGAAGGCCATCTTGGCCATGCTGGACCCTCCTGTGGTGTACGCCGTGAAGGAGCTGAGGAGGGCCATGAAGGGAGCGGGCACTGACGAGGACGTCCTGGTGGAGGTCATCTGCACTGCCACCAATGCTGTAGGTCTCGAAACACTCTCTGGCCAGGGCCACTGTTACGTTATTCATTAATACTGGAAACATTCTAATGTAAGTCATTGTTTGACATGTACCTGTTTTCGTTTAGTGAGATTAGTTAAATTAGATAGAGCATTGACTTTTGGTTGTTTTCGACAGGACATTGCAATGTTCAAGGAGTGTTACTTTCAGGGTAAGCAACAATTGATCATTTCCACTGTAAAAATTGTGTGTCAGCCTTTGAAATAGCTGAATATTGATGCATGAAAAGTTCTTGCTTCTTTACACTAGACCAAAGAGATTTTATTTTGAGTGTGTGTTACTTTTTCTAAACAAAACTTACAATGCTTCCAGCATGAGTCACTGTCTTGTTTTATACACAGATTACAAGCAGATACAGACATTTCAAACGAATGTGTAAACTCAACTGATGTAGTGGCCAGATCCAAGAATACCAAGCCTATTCAATTAGCATCAGCATTCAGTTCTGTAATCCTAATACTATATTTTCCCTTCCTGCACACCTTATAGTACATGAACGTGACCTTGAATCAGATATTGAGGGTGACACAAGTGGCGATGTGAGAAACCTCCTGACTGCTCTGTTAGAGGTAAGAGAAGCCATGTCTTTTACTTTTAATGGATTCCAGCCATGTTATTTAATCGCGCTTTCCCCTGCCTTTGAGATGAAATCAAGCTCACTCTTTCAGAGGCCTCCCTTTCACACACACACACACACACACACACACACACACACACACACACACACACACACACACACACACACGCGTGTTGGACAAAGTCCAAGGCTCCATTCATTAGTAAAACGGAGGCCAGATACAATTGCCTGCAATCGAGGCAAAAGTCAGTCCATGCTCTCTATTCCTCTTCATCAGGGAAACAGAGATGAGAGTTATATCGTTGACGAGGCCCTCGCTGAAGCAGATGCAACTTCTCTGTTTGAGGTACTGTATGTTGTAACGTGATTTTTTACAGTTAAATCCCCTTTACAACTTTTACACATTATCACTGCACAGTAATGCACGCACCACAGTTCAAAATATTTAATGTTTGACTTTTTTTAGGCTGGGGAAGGTTGCTTTGGAACAGATGAGTCTACATTCAGCTACATCTTGGCCAGCCGGAACTATCTGCAACTTCAGGCCACTTTTAAGGCGTACGAGCAGGTTGGCTTTCAGATTCTATACAGGCTACATATTGAAAATTATGTTGGATTATAAAATAATCCCTGGTTTCATAAAATAAGTAAACGTGTATTTAAAAAAATCCTGTGTTACACCATATCATGCAACAATACTTCTTTACTCCCCATTCTTGCGTAAGCTTTCTGGCACAGAAATCCTTGACACCATTGAGAATGAAACCAGCGGAACATTGAAGGACTGTTACAAGGCTCTTGGTGTGTACAAATGTGCTGTTTTCTCTTCGAATAATAATTTATTTAAGAATATGGAAATTCCCTGGATGGTGCTCTGCATTTTCATGTGTTAATTGATTAATTGATTGTATTGAGGGCTTTTGTCAGATAATTATTTGAGGTTTGCGTCCTTCTTAATTTCCACAGTAAGAGTTGCCAAGAACCCCCAGCTGTACTTTGCCAGGCGTCTCAATAAAGCAATGAAAGGAGCTGGCACAGACGAAGACACCCTCATCCGCATCATTGTGGTTCGCTCTGAGGTGAAAATAATTTTTATCTGGAAAAGTTAATTTAGTTTAGTTTTCAGTTATATGGAATCAATATGTCAAGTCCACTCTACAGCCATATTTTCTTTATTTCAGTAGTGTAAATTTACATATATTTTGTATAAATGTTTATTATGCCAACAGTATGATCTGGAGACCATCAAGGACATGTACCTGGAGAAGTACGACGTGTCCCTGAAAGAGGCCATCAGTTCAGAGTGCGGTGGCGACTTCAAACGTCTGCTCCTGGCGATCTGCCACTGAGAGATGAATAGAGAGAAGGAAGGGCGGGATAGAGGGACGGAAGGAGAGAAGAAGAGACGGCAGCAAGCTGCCACGACCAGTCAGGTGGTGGTGGTGCTGCTGCTGCTTCTGGATTAGACTAACACTGCTTACAATCGGCCGCATTATCCTCAAGCATCTGTGACAGTCAGTGTTGTAGTATTGTGTGGGAGGGGGGGGGGGGTTGTTTTAATGGCCATGCATCTAGACAGGTCGCTGCCCTATACCTCTAATTCGGTGTTGCATGCTGGTTTTCAACCTATTTACTGTCCTGCTCACATTTGTTGAAGTGTGATTTTCTCCCTAATTGAATTTATAGTATGTCTATATTCTTTTTAAGAATTATTTTTATAACATCTCCATTTTAAACAGGAAAGGGAGAGCTTAACCTTGCTAAAGTTTTGCTCCTCTGCCAAACCAGCAAACTACTTTTAACAGTGCAAAACAGGACACAGTGCTGCTTGTGTATAGGTTCTGTGTACCATGTACGTTTTTAACTTTGTTACAAGTGTCACAAGCATTCTATGTTCTGGAAAGAATATTTGCTTTACTTGTATCAGGTGGTTGGGGTCTTGGCACAACAGAAAGACTACACCAAACTTGTTTGTGGCCATTAGAATAGAATATGGCTGAATTACTGCATGATACATCCCTGATTCTCTCTTACTTATGTCTGATTAGTATGAGAAATCTTCGCAGTATCTTCCCCTCCCTGTCCTAATAGTGTTCAATAGATTGTTTCAATAGATAGATTGTACTATCAATATGCAATTGTTCCATTAGGTTTGAATTCAATGGTTCAAAATGAAAGAAACAACGAATGAGAAATGAAGAAAAAGGAGAGCAAAATGACGGTAAAAGAATGTCGAAGGGACGTAATTAACCATACAAGTTGCATTTGTTTTTTGTGAATTGCTTTCAGTTGCTAATTGTTTGACATAGTATGCACAACTCAATTCAATGTAGGAAGTCTACCTTCACAAACAATAATGCACCTCATTGAGTTATATTTTTTTATATTTCTCTACTAACAGATATTACTTTTTAATAACCTTGATATTCCATGTCGTTTTCTGCAGTTTTACCTTTGTATTTCACTGTATACATAGATTATTAAAGTCTGAAATTTTTTATTTATGTAGCATAGCTTTAAGTATGTTCAGTAAAACAACTATAAATTAACATGGCCTTATATTGTTCTTCAGACTCTAATGTTCGTCTCTGGTGTATGATGTCTCAAACGATCTGTTTCAGACGACTGTCTTTACAAGACTTTGTGTTGTTATAAGTAAAATTTGCATTTTATTCCAGGCGTATTGCATGTGAAGACAGGAACAGATCCCGTTTTAGTTTCTGATGATAGACCGATCTGCTCCTTCAGGGCCAAAGAGTTTATGAGTTCACAGTGTTACTAAATAATAATAAAATTATATCTCATTACTAGCATAGACCTTCATGTATTTTCTTTAGATGGTATTCTTTTTTTTAATACAATTACTTTTGGTTTACTAGTTCTCAGAACCCACCATTTATTTCTAAATTGCCCATGTTCTACATTATGATATACGTAATAATGTAATAGTGTATTAATGATTAAAAATAATATATCACATGTACACAAGTATTGACACACTGTTGTGACAACCAATATTGAGCTCAGGTGCACCTCGTTTCACTGAATATAATTGAGATGTTTTTGCAAATGGATTGACGTCTATTAAATTGATTGTGCATGATTTTGAAAGGCACACACCTGTTCATATAGGGTACCATAGTTGACAGTGCATGTCACTGCACAAACCAAATTATGAAGCCTAAGAATGTCTTTTGACCTCCAAGACAGTATTGTATGGAGGCACTGGATCAAGTCAGGATCAAGGAAAAGCTTCGTGCAGCAGTGTACAGAGAGATCCTTGATGAAAACCTGGTCCAGAGTGCTCTAGACCTCAGACTGGGCCGATGGTTCACCTAAGCACACAACCAAGATAGTGAAGGAGTGGCCTCGGGATAAGTCTGTTAATGTCCTTGAGTGGACCAGCCAGAGCCCAGACTTGAACCTGATTGAACATCTTTGGAAAGATATGAAAATGCTGTGCACTGACGCTCCCCATCCAACCTGATGATACTTGAGACAATCTGCATAGAATGGGAGAAACTGACCCAAAAAAGGTGTGCTAAGCTTGTGGCATTATACTCAAGAAGACTTTGGGCTGCAGTTGCAACCAAAGGTGCTTCAACAAAGTATTGTGTAAAGGGTGTGGATACTTAAAATGTGATATATTTGTTTTAATAGATTTGCAAAAAAATAGTCGTTTTTTTTCTTCCCTTTGTCATTACGCGGTATTGTGTGTAGAATTTAGATTTTTATAATTTTTTATTTTGGAATCAGGTTGTAGCATCATAAAATTCTGAAAAAGTAAGGGGTAAGAATACTCTCCAGATGCATAGTGAATGAATGTGAACATAAACAACATAATTATTTTTGAACGAATAAAAATAGATAGTAAAACAATTCTTATGAAAACTAGTATAGAAACAAATTGATGGCCAAATGTGAAAACCTGAAAATCAACAGAAAAAGTTTGATAAACCACAAGATGGACTACACATTATCTATTTTACTTTCATTACACTAGGCGGCGGTATAGCATGTTTCTTCAGTACCAGACAGTTACATCCGCTTAGATGTCATCAATGGAAATGTTTGAGAATGAATTATTGCCAAGCTCACGTTCCCCATGATGCTTCGTATATGCCGCGACCATTTTTGGCCTTGGATACCTACCAACCTTTCCATTGCTTTCCATAAATGATTGGCAAACTTTGTTGAGATCTAAGATGATTAAGAGTAAAAAAGTGCCCATATAAATTGTATACAATTTAAAATTAACTGTATGAAAAATCATAAAATGTACTTGTAATTTGTGATACCAAAATTTTTTGGTACATTTTTATTGGCAATTCCTTAAATTATTATTGTCTATTGCTTGTAGAGTAATCCATAACGTATTGGCTAGATGTTTGGTAGAATACGCACGTCTGAGTTGATTAACTTTCAGAATGTTGCAACAGTTTTTTTTTTTTGACGAGCCTAGCCTGAATATGAAACTTTGCTACCTCAATTTATCAATAATATGTTGCGTAAAAAAAGTCCATCTCCGTCATTTCGTGTTATGTTAGATCTATTTTGATCAATTATAAAAGTTTAAAAAATAATTTCATACATTTTAGATTTCTTTAATTTGCTAAACTTGACAAATTGTAGTTTGTCTGTGTGACACAAACGCTCGAGGAGAGACAGCGTTTCCATTCCCTAGTTTCATAGCAGAGTTTAGTTCAATAAATGTTTAGAGTCTCGGACAAATTCAAATTTGTATTTTATTTTTCAATACAGATGTATTATTTATTGCAGCAGTATGCTGTGATTTTCATGTCCACAAGATGACGTTGTGGACTTAAAACTTCAAATAAATTTACCGGAGCGCAGAATGTTTTTAATAGTACTCGAGCATCCCCATTCGATTTTGAAATAAGAGTCCGTATAATTAAAGCATACTTTAATGATATAAATGAATGCATCTTTATTAGACTTGGACATAAACAACACAAATAATTGTGAAGCTGTTTTCATATAAAATATGCGTGACAATGGGTATAGGACAGGAAACTCGTAGAGAACACGTTCTTTACCGTACCAGTTACCAGTCTTTAAAATACCTACCTGCAGGCCTATTTGGGTTTTACAAAGTCTGTCATAACCCCTACTAATTTGTGTTCCACTACACTCCCCAAAAGCCATGTTTTTATTCCGACCTGTTCTGACTAACGGGCAGGAGCAGCAGTTTTATGGACAGATGGCACTGCTTGGTAAAACATCCTTGGGCGATGGCAAGTGACAGTGCAAAGTGATGCTATTGCCCTCCCTTCTGTTTGTGTTTCACATGGAGTGACAAATTACTAGTGCAAAGCCATTACCGCAGCTGCACCAAAGCTATTTGTCTTTGCATAGGACTTAGTGACTGTCTCTGTGTCATTCACACTGGCTATCTACTTATCTTTCACTCACTTTCCTCATGTGTCTCTGCCTGTATATCAGCCTCCCTTTCTTCTTTCTTTTTTACACTCACTCACGCACATGCGCACAAACTCACTCACTCATCACAAAGATGCCTGCTTTCTAGGTCTCTGTGTTCTCTCTTTATGTCTCTTATTCTTGTCCTCCATTGTAATTTTTTCCCCCTTATCTCCCTGTTCGCTTTCACCTAAAAAAAAAAAGTTCTCCCTTCCTCTCTTGAACGACACATGATGGTGTCTTGTAGTGCAGGTGAAGAAGGAGGAGGATGGGATGTGCTGCTGCTCAGTGAGGCATTGCGGTCCCTAGGGTCAGTGGGGATGCGTATTAGGGGGTGGGGAGCTAGCATCCCTGTCTGCCTACTGTAACCCGAGGGGACGGGGGCTTGCTGGTCCACTGAGTGACACAGGAGGAAGGCTGAAAGAGAGGCTAGGCGAAGGGCTGTGCCAGCTCTCATTCCCCCTCCAATTCCTCAGGCTAAATATGTCACTCCCTTTCACCTCACAGTCAGGGGAAATTGTTTAGATTAAGATGAAGAAAGATACTTTATTTTGTTCTCTAACATCGTTTGAAACAGCGCAGTAGCTACTGCTTGGTTTTCTTGAGCCTTGCTGTTGTATGATTTTGCATTTAATTTTCTTATAGCCGGTTGGTATTTTTATGAAGCAAACGACTCAGGCTGTCCACCTGCTGTGTCTCTAAGAGTGACAGCTGTTTATCTGTATAATGGCCGGGGCGTTGGAGGAGATCTTGGCTGGAGATGGAGAGAGGAGGTTGGCCTAATGGAGCCTGAAGTAACCCCACTCTCCCGTCCTCCTTGTCCGCTACTTTTTAAATCTCCTTCCTCTGACTTCTTCTGGCCCTTCTGCAGCTGGGACTCCATTTTGTGTTAAAACTCATGTTGTTCATGCATGCGCTCTAAGTTTTGTAGCAGCAGGTGCATTGGCAGCAACTGGACTCTAATTGCCTGATTGATTTGACACTCACATCCCTCTACATGTCCTCTCCAGTGGAAAATAAATGCTAACCCTCATACTCGCCTTTTAAGGAATTGGCATTTTTATTGTGTGTTTGAACGTCAATAACAATCTTACACATTGTAAATGTTTGCAAGCTTGTTGTATTTTTAAAGGGCCGCTCTTTCAACATGGAGTTTGTTGGGATCTGAGAAGTAATCTCACAGTAATCTCATAGCTATGCCAGACACTGCCAGCTTTGTTGTGCAGCAAAGCACTGTTTTTTTCCCACACACAGGTATGTTTGGATACCAAACATAAGCAGCTAGTTGGGGACTACCCAGCACTGCTAGTGTTGTTAATTTTTCTCTAGCATACCATATTGTTAGACTGAGATGACAGTTCACCATCAGAGATTTGTACCAGCTTGGTATTTCCGTCATGCTACCTGTTCTGAAAAAGCCATGCTTTTACACGTGAGTCCTTTTATTACTTTCTCACTTGGCTTTTAAGTTGCCCATTATGTTGGCGATGCGGGTGATCACCTGTGATCTTAAAGGGAATGGTCCTCATCACCTGGATTACTTATGACCAACGAGTCATTAGTGATCTGGTTTATTTAAAGCTGTAGGTTGGCAAAGTCACTCCAGTATTATATATAGTAGTACACATACAAATCATTCTCTATACAGGTTGCTTTTTAAACTTGATGATGTTTGTAAGTACAATTTGGGCCGCTGACATTGGCAGATATACATACCTCTGTAATGAACTGTGATCTTTCACATATACCTGGTACCTTGATGATATGTCAATACTTTCCTTAGAGGAAGATTACAATTGTGATGATTGTTCTTATAAGGAATGCGCTGTCATTCATTTGTGTTAGTTCATGGGTTGTGTTCAAGCTTGGACATTTATCTCAATCAAGCACCTTACTTTGACTTTGTATTGCTACATTTAAATTGTCACCAACACAGAATTATTTGGGTACTGTGTGTTGACACAGGCAACAACAACTATGCCATTGAAAAAACTCATAAAAGTGCCTGATAAACATAAAACGTTATAGTACGTAGAAAACGGGAGCCCACAGAGTATATAGCCTGTGCATGACATTTGCATAAAGATGAATGGCAAGTTGTATCAACCCCCACCCTGTCGGCAGTTCCCTATTGTGAAATCTTAATATAAACTGCTTCCATCAGAAAGTGGGTCAGGGCACAACTGCACCACCAATCCAGTACAGACAGGTCCATGGACTAGTGCACAATGGATATTTCCCCCTTTTTTGACATGAGTCTGTGTCTGCGTCAATACATGCTGCATTTTTGTATGGTATCCATCCGACACCATCACGGCCAAATGTTTGTTTGATACAGTGTTTTAAAGACAACCAACCTTAATCACAGGCCTACCCTGTCACATCCTGATATTTAATGAACGGATCTCCACGTTACTTATTTGAATTGTAACTATTGAAGCCACCGCCACAATTCCACGGATAAAGGTTATTTTATCTCACCTCAGACTACATGGTGATTTTGTGTGTCTAGTCCGTTCTATTGTCTCCACGTAGCACTAGAGGGCAGTGTTGTATCCTTATCAGGAGCCGCGTCTTCCATTGTTTCGGACAAATCCAAAGAGGACACACCTGGATGCACAGTCTGCCCCACAATGCAGCCTATTAGATTCCGTCTGAGGGATTTTATGGGGGATTGTTCCTGAACATTACAGATATGTTATTGCAAGGATATATAATGTAAATGAAGTACTTGTGAGTGTTGTTAGAGTGAGCTATTGGCCTCATGCACTGAAATACGCATGAACACACAGATATTCAAAGGAAAAACACAAGCATGTACAACAAAAGAATCAGACGAGTGGATCCAAAGAAAATTAGATAAGGTGTCCAATCCAAGACCACTACAACCACCAAATGGAATTCCCTATGCACGCCCACAGCCTAAAAATTCCAGTTGATGAAATGATGATGATCGTTAATGTGATTTCTTGCCTGATTGAAAAGGATGCTAATCGTCATGTTCTAAATGTCTTTGCTGTGTCAGTGTGTTTCTGGCATGGCGCTCGATCAACAAGCTTGGAGGTATTGACGTTGGTCGTGTGCTCTCCATCTGGCTGTCACTGATAAGAACTTCCGAGGGGCTTCTGGGTAATAGTGTCACCCAGCTTAAAAGCAGGAGGCATAATGTATTCTGGGGGAGAAAGAAGGCGGCCCTGCGAGCACTCTGCCTCCACGGTGTGTTCTGTCGCTCCATCTTTTTTTCATTCATGGTTTTTATAAAACAATATCTCATTTACCTATATCAATTCTTTTCTCTTTTGCTGTCTCAGTGTCTGACTCTTTTGTTGTCTGACTCCCTGTTAGATATCTGATACACACTGCAATTAGAATTTAACCGCAGGGAGAACTGTCTCACTGCCACTCGTGATTCTACCGCTCATGTGAGAGTGAATTGTGTCTGGTGGAAAGAAGATGGCGGCTCTCAGTGCAAACCTTTGATACACATCCTTTATGTCATTCCATACATTGCGAGATGTGTGTTACACTGACTGTTCAAAATGCATATCCGTGGTATGGGAGTAAATGCGTTCTCTCTATCCATTTCTATATTTACACCTCAATGTCACAAGGTATTAACTATGCCTGGCCAGTTCATAATTTTGAACATGAGGACAATGTACCATATACACGGGTTGTGTCTCAATGTTGTGTGGTTGTACCCTCTGTCGATTGTGTCCAGTGCGGCTCTCTGCACAGAGGGGAATAATGTATACACAAGACCTCTATTTTCAGGGTCACAGACTGCTGTTTACCCCGCAGGGGATCTGAATCACACACAGGTACCATGAGGGCAAAGTGTAATGGACAGAAATGATGAATGAATTAATGTTGGGCACTTTAAAAGGACAGTATTTATTTTCCAAAGCAATAGCAATAGCTATTCACAACGTTTTCACGCAAGACTTAAGAGCTGAGTGAGTGCCAGAATGCGTACAAAATGGCTGAAACTAATCACAGGTTCTAGTGGATAGGTTGGGTAAGGAAAGTTATAAATGTCACTAAGGCGAGGATGGTATTCATCATATGACACAAAAGAAAGGAAAAAAAAGAAAGAAGAGAACTGCCAAGTTCCGCCCTTCCATTCCATTGGCCGGCCCAACAAATGACGTAGGGACAAAAGTGTCTGGCAACCAAAGGAAAACCGCGTACAACACTATTCAATGTGGTTCTCTGACGTTGCACTGAACGTTTGCACTGTGTTGGGTTTCAGAACATTACCCGTGATTGGCGGCCTAGTTGTCTATTTGTCTGGGCCACAACCATTTCACACCCTTTTTCAGTGAGGGTACGGGCTCTAGTAGGGTGCGTGATCATTGTGTGTTGCGGGAGAGGATATTGTAATGTGATTCCATCATTGCCTCCTAGTCTTTCTCAGAAGGAGTTAATGAAAGAGAAAATTATAGAGTGAGGAGGGGTTGAAAGAAATTGGAGAGGGGGTAAAGGGAAGAACAAAAAATTCAGCTGGCTGTTAGTAGCCAATCACGGCTGTCATATTACTGTGAAATACAGATAGATTGGCCCTCTGGTCGTAACCAAGGGAAACGCGAGGCAGCTGCCATCTCTGATGTCATATCCATATTATTAATTTTCATCAAGAGTCACATGTCTTTAGTGTTGAGAGGAGCCTATACCCTTGGACCCTTGGACCCTTAGAGCAAGGACCCTCATTTGTCGTAACCCTCTAGCAAGTTTTTTTTTGGATTGGACCATATTCTCTGCAAAGAGATCCACCAGACTGCAGGGCCTTCCTTTGTTATGTGGTCTGGTAGTGATAAGAGGTGTTTTGGTGGTTGGGGGAAACTGGTTGTTTTGATATTCTCTCTCTCTCTCTCTCTCTCGCTCTCTCTCTGTCTCTCAGTCTCTCTCGCATGCTGTCTCGCATGCTGTCTGACCTCTATTAAGATAGCATATGTTAATTACACAGTGCTGGTTTTCACAGTAAATTCTATCGGTTTGTTTTCTGCGGGCAGAGTTCTCAAGTACGTCTCTTCTACGTACAGAACTCATGGAGCCTGCGTTCAGAACACACTCGAGATAAAAACGTTAGAAGTGGTAAGACACAATTAAAATATCCATTGATTTAAAAGTACTCCTTTGTGCTTTTGCAATAGTGGGGAAATTATATCAATAACAGGGCTGCTACTATATATGGCCTGTAAGCACATGGTGTAAATTCTATCCATTGTTGATCTGTAATCAATTATACAAATCCAATCCAGGCAAAGTAGACCTGTGTTTGACTCAGTTGAAGGCACATGGCACATACTCACACCCACAAACATCCACACGCACTGGAGAAGTAAGCGGGTAACTTTAAAGTTATAAAACTAGATCTACTGTTCCTCTGATGAGTAACTTAACCTTTGACACTGTGTGGAGGCTGCAAACCATGAAGTCACACATCCTTCCAAATGTGTTTTTGTGGAATGACAGAAAGTAGGCAGAGAATACTCTGCAACGGACTATTTTTTTTCTGCTAGAATCTCTATTACTATTTAGTTTCTGAAATGAACCTTTCAGTAAATGGATGAATAGATCTAGCCAAAAACTAATTCCCTATTCTTCCTTTTTTTTTATTCGGTGTGTGCCCACAACAGATATGTAGACCTTGGATGTTCTCAAAGGTC
>JAVQJS010000261.1:0-10848 GCA_036024795.1 Galaxias rostratus | reverse complement strand
TCAGCGTGGTGGTCCCAGGTGAGGTCCTCGCTGATGTGAACACCCAGGAACCTGAAGCTGCTGACTCTCTCCACCGCCGCCCCATTGATGTTGATAGGGGCATGTCCCGTGCTCTGGCCCCTCCTGTAGTCCACCATCAGCTCCTTAGTTTTACCAACGTTAAGATAGAGGTTGTTGTCCTAGCACCAGGATGCCAAGGCTCTGACCTCTTCTCTATAGGCCGTCACCTCACCGTTGGTGATTCTGCCGATGATGGTCGTTTCATCAGCAAACTTGACGATTGTGTTGGAACTGTGTTTCGCCACTCAGTCGTGGGTGAACAGTGAGTACAGGAGAGCGCTAAGGACGCAGCCCTGCGAAGCACCGGTGTTCTGAGTCAGGGTGGAGGATGTGGCAGTACCAACCCTCACTGCCTGGGGCCTGCCCGACAGGAAGCTCAGGATCCACTCGCACAGGGCGGAGTTGAGGCCCAGGTCCCTGAGCTTGATGGCGAGCTTGGAGGGCACAATAGTGTGGAATGCCGAGCTGTAGTCTATGAACAGCATTCTCACGTAGGTGCTCCTCTGGTCCAAGTGTGAAAGGGCAGTGTGGAATGCTAGGGAGATGGCGTCATCAGTAGACCTGTTTGGCCTATATGCAAATTGCAGGGGGTCCAGTGATTCAGGGAGGGTGGAAGTGATAAAGGTTTTGACTAACCGTTCGAAGCACTTCTTGATGGTGGAGGTGAGTGCTACTGGGCGGTAGTCGTTGAGGCAGAGGGCTTTGGCTTTTTTAGGAACAGGAACAATTGTGGACCTCTTAAAGCACAGGGGGACCATGGATTGGAGCAGCGACTGGTTAAAAATGTCTGTGAAGACATCCGCCAGTTGAGCTGCACATGCCTTGAGGACCTGGCCTGGAATGCCATTAGGGCCAGGTGCCTTGTGTGGATTAGTCCTTTTAAAGGCTCTGCACACATCCGCTCTAGATATTGTTAGCGGGCAGGAGTCCTGGGCCTTTGGTAGTTCCACCGCCGGGGAGGTGTTCTCGAAACGTGCGTAGAATGTGTTGAGTTAATCTGGGAGATATGTAGATGTAAACACAGCTCTGCTGGTCTTTTCCTTGTAGTCCGAGATGGCTCTAAGGCCAGTCCACATGCTCCTGGGGTTGGAGCCTTGGAAATTAGACTCCACCTTATCCCTGTATTTAGACTTAGCATTACGAATAGCACTCTGTAGCTCGTACCTGGATTTCGTGTACTCGTCCGAATCCTCTGAATTGTGGGCGTCGGCCCATGCTTTAAGCTTGGCTCGGACTTCCCCCATTAACCCAGGGCTTCTGATTCGGAAAGGCTCGAACGGTAATCCTATGTACGACGACATCGATACATTTCCCAAAGTAGCTTGTGGTGGTGTCCGTGTAGCAGTCAATGTTATTGTCCTAAAGACAGCCCAGTCTGTCATCTCGAAGCAGTGACGCAAGGCTGAGTCTGAATCGCTTGACCAGCGTTGTATGGACCTCGTTGATGGCCAATCTCGTTTCAGTTTCTGCCTGTAGGAAGGCAAGAGCAGCACTGATGCGTGATCCGATTTGCCGAACGGGGGGCGGGGAACGGCCTTGTAGACATCCCGGAAGTGAGTATAAACATGATCGAGCGTGTTGTTCCCTCGCGTTGCGCAGCCGATGTGTTGATGAAATTTCTGAAGGACTTTCCTCAAGTTCGCGTTGTTAAAGTCCCCAGCCACAAAAAAAAGCAGCCTCTGGGCATGAAGTCTCAGTCCTTTCTCAGATAATCCCATAAAGATCGTCCAGCACTTGGGTGGAATCCACGTGAGGTGGGATGTACACTACCGTGATAATGACCGAGGTAAATTCCCTCGGGCGACATGCTATCATAAGATATTCCAGGTGTGGGTGGGGAACAGCCCTTAGAAATGACCCCCTCATCGGAGCACCACTTGTTGTTTATCATGAAGTAAACCCCGCCATCCCTACCTTTTCCCGAGTCAATTGTTCGATCCTGGCGGTGAATGGAGAAACCATTTTGGGCGATAGCAAAGTCAGGGATTAGCGGGTTGAGCCAGGTCTCCGTGAAGGCTAGAATGCAACAGTTCTTGATGTCGCGTTGAAAAGCCAGCTTGCTTCTGAGTTCATCCAGTTTGTTGTCCATAGACTGGACAGTAGCCAGCAGAATACTCGGTAGAGGAGGCCGGAGGGCTCGTCTCCTCAGACGGACCAGCACACCAGCTTGTTTTCCGCGCCGCTTCCTTTGTCTCCTTGGTTCAGGTAATGGTAGACCGTCGAGCGGTGGGATGTTCCCCAACTGTGTTCTAATGAGCAAAAGTTGTTCTCTATTATACTTCTTGTGTTCTTGTGTGTGGCACACATCTTACTGTACAAATATTTACAAAACTTACAACAAAATTGCAAAGAAAAGCGCAAAAGTGCATAGCATAACAGGAGCGAGAGACTGTGCGACCGTCACCTA
The DNA here is from genome assembly GCA_036024795.1 of Galaxias rostratus. NCBI lineage: Eukaryota > Metazoa > Chordata > Actinopteri > Galaxiiformes > Galaxiidae > Galaxias > Galaxias rostratus. The sequence continues at coordinate 8,381 of JAVQJS010000261.1, read as the reverse complement.
TGGCGTACATAAGTGATGTGAATAGTGAATGGTATACAACATTAAAACACAGATAGCTGAAGTGTGTCTTAAATAAAAAAGTGGATAGTCAGAAGCATCTTCAGAAAGTAGTATCTAGCTGAAGTATCAGAAGCTCCAGTTTCAGAACCCGATTCTAGGACCGTAGTTTATCGCAACATGACTGGACAGCAGGTCAGCTGGGCGTGTCTTGCTAAATAGTAGATTTGGATACATTTTCAGATAATTTTCTATCGTGCGTAAGCTAACCACTGTTTTCAAAAAGCTAATGATTGGCCTATGCCAACTTTGACAATAGTTTACTGTTTTTTATCATTTTTGGGAGAAATAATGGATTCGTTGCAACAGATACTTTGTAAAATGGAATGCCTCTACATGTGAGGTAGTTTACCTAAATGAAGGCAAAAGTACTAAAAACCTGTGGCTATGTTAAACACACATTAGCACTGTGGATGTATATTGTTTATTTTGGGGCTTGGGAGGGGTATAGAGGTAGCAGTTGGATCTAAAAATATATTTTCTTGAATCTGACTCCAGCCGTTCTTGTCTTGTGTGTTTCTTGTTTTCAAAATCTCCTTAACTTGGACCTTAATTTTCTTTTTCTTTTTCCTGTGAGTAGACTAACGCTAGCTAAGGTATTGCGAACGTAGCTTCACTTTTTTAGGACGCGTTTCTGTGGCAGCTGGGGTCCTGAAACTGGTGCCTCTGGTTCTGTGGGAACTTGCTATTGTCCTCAGACGGTCTGGCAGAGCCTTCCACAGACGGGACGTGAGCTGCAGCATCGGATGCCCCGTTACAGCGGAGAGGTGAACCGGTGAAAATGTATAACATTTAAGCGTGGCCATTTTGTTCGAAATATGGTTTAGATCACTTGATTTTTTGTTGATTATTCTCTAAAAATACCCAACTTATGGTTTTGAATAAGCAAAGCCTGCATGATTGCATTCATTATTTTATATAATTGAATTTAATGTAATGTAATTTAATGGCTAGCAGTACTTCATTTCAGAAAAAAACTAAACTCAAATACAACAACACTAGCTTTACACCATAACATCATTTTTATACAAGAATTTTCTCTAATGATGTGATGTTGTACTTACTTTTCGCAGCGAATCCATGTTGTACCCTGACTGTCCTTGGGGGCCAAACACTTCATCCTGGATGGAAACAAAAAGCAAGAGGTTCATCATCGCCAGTCTAATCGCCCTGCTCGCTACAAAACACATACATTAGCTAATCGTATGATAATGACTGGGCTTTTATTTTTAGTTTCACATGAGATTATTAAAATCAAGAGGAAGCTACACAAAAATGGACAACAATAAAGAGATTAAAGTGTTGTACAAATTTCTTTAAATCTTTATAGAGAAACATTTAAATCATATTACTACTACAAAGGAGCAATTATTTTTGTAGAACTAGGACAACTACACTACAGTTTTTGTGCTTTCGCCCACAGCTTTGTCTAATCATCCTTACCTTAGACCAACACGATTTTGATCCTCACACATAAATTGAAAGGTTAGGAAGTGATTCTGAGGGGATCATTCAGGTAATTCCAGAAGAAGAAGAAACGAGAATATGTTGATTCAAGGTGCAGTGGTAGGGGGGATGTCCTTTTTGGAATGTATGTTAAATGTGATCACAAAGATTTTGCTAGTTCTAGGAATGCACTGCAATTTGATATGAGTGCTGCGGATAGGATGAAGATAAAGAAGTAACAGATCAGGAGAACTTTTAGGTTTAAAAAGGGACATTTTGTACCTATTTTCTAGTCGCTAGTGGATCTCTGATTCACTTGGATGAAGCATGATGTAAGATTTCTGTATCCATTGGTTATTCAATGCAATCTAATCCCCACATAAATAGCAAACACATTTCCTATTACAATTTATCTACATATCACCTGGGTATAAGAACAAACAAGTTGTTTGTGTATCGGTCCTTCATGCAAGGTGGACTATTCTTTCAAACTACCTGGTGAGGTGGGATATATATTATCTCTATAATGTTAAGGTAAACAAAGTCTAATAAAAATGTATTTGAACACGACAAACTTTTCCTGGTTTAAACGTCGATAGGATCTTAAAGCCACACAGTCCCTTGACCATCAGGACTTGGCTATCCTTCCAGGTAGAAAAAAAATCATGACAGATGGCAGTGGCTTTGGAAAGAGTTCAAAACTTGAAGACAACGCTTTCACCTTCAGTGAACAATCACTAATCGAAAAGGTTTTTTACTATAGGGGTGCCGAAAGAAAAAGGCATTTCAAAATAATATATTTTTCAGCTAACTGCACACGTCAGTCAATGGCCAATAAAACTCCAGGATAACCATATGGTTCATGTCCAAATGATTGGACTTTGTTGCCATTTGTTAGTGTAGCGTGCAAGCTCCATCAGACCAGAAGGTCAAGGGTGAAGGGGTCTGACCAGCTGGGATTCTAATAGCTGCAGTGAAAGCTAGCTGGCTAGCAAGCTAGATCCAGTACTCACACACAAGCTTTTAGCTCCGTAGGGCCTTCCCTCTCCAGCAGGGCTACTGGACAACAGAGAGCCGTGGCTGGCATGCATGTCCCGAGAGCTGGCGTAGTGCGAGCAGCTCAGTGGAGCAAAGTGGAAGTTATAGGACCGAGACAAGGCATTCTGGACACAGGGAGGAGGACAACAGTAAAGCCCACAAAAACACACACATTGTAGGCCATGCAATTCCACAAGTGTCAAGACAGAACAAAAATACATATATGGATTGATATATTACTTGCAAAACAAAAGGTTAATAACGTCCATATAACCAACACATCCATGCAGTTTATCACAAACACAAGGCAATAAGTAGTTAGTACATTAGTTGAATAAGGGTCACAAATGAAATAGACATGCTTTAGGAGAGGAGAATGCTTTGCTAACATTTGGCATTACAATGCCTATGCCACAATCGTATGACTTAAGCATTTTTGCAAGAGAATGAGCTCTACACCAAAGCCAAAAATTGTATAATTGAGTTTGTCTAACTTGGCAAATAAGGGGGAGAAACTTTGTGATCTTGGTTTGCCGTTGGTAGAGCATTAACCATGGATCGGCTCTTAGGCTATGGTCCGTTCTCGCTGCTGCCGTCTGGTAGACGCTACCGGAGCATCCGGGCACGGACGATCTTTTGCCCCAGGCCATGAGGCTTCTCAACCAGTAACACTAACCTCAGGGATCACATTGATCACACCCCTCTCATATGTATGCTCACTCCTTACGTACGTTCAATGCGCATCATCACACATCCTATGCATATATTAATCAACACTCCTGCACTTTATGTTTAAAATATTTTGTATTCCAATTATCACCCTGGAGCCAGAGATGAGTCAGAGGAAGCCTAGCCCCTACCACACACTAAGTGCACTGTGTTACAACTACTAACAACCTGCTTTGACCTCAGGGATCGATGAGCGGTTTGCACTACGGCCACTTTACCTTCTCCATCTTCTTGGCTTCGATGTGACGCATCACCTGGTCCCTCCAGTCAGCTGGTACTCTCCCTCCCACAGGGCTGTCCAGCAGCGAGTGCTCTGACCTCACCCGGGCGTTCGGCCTCTTGCTAGGGCTACCTCCGACATGCTGATAGTTGAACTCACTGACCGACACGGTCCTCTCCGGAAGCTCGTGGGGCTGGGGCCGGGCACAAGTGGGCTTGGGGATTCCTCCAGAACTATCGATGCTGTAGGTGCGGGCAGAAAGGGGTCTCTGCGCTGCTTGGCTCATGGCCAGGGGGCCCCTGCCCAGAGAGTGGATGTCCCTGTAGGTCAGGTAGTCTCTGTCAGGGAGTGGCACGCGACTGGCTGAGGTGGTGGAGGAGCTGCTAGTCTGTCGCTGCAGGGTACTGGCACGATGCTGGCCGCCAGGCGGCACATATCGCTCCTTGGCCCACATGTCTCCAGGAGGAGCAGCCCGGTACGCAGGGTAGGGCAGAGCCTGGTTGCCGTTGAAGTAGTTGGTGTTAGCCAGCAGGTGCTGGAGGGGAGGAGGAGCAGGGTGGTAGCCCTGGTGCTCGGGGGGTACAGTGCTCCTCTGAGGCCATAGGCCTTCTTTAGGGCCGAGGCCACTGCTGTACTGGACGATGTACTGAGGCGGAGGGAGGCCCATGGCCTGGGAGAAGATGGGCGGGACGCGGCCCACGCTCACTGGGGGCCTGGGAGGGGAGCCAGAGAGCAAGTGAGAGGAGGAGGTTGAGGGGTCCTGGTACACCTCGAGGTACTGGTCGTTGAGCAGTGTGGCTGACTTGCTGCGAACAATGCTCTGGCCCTGCGGCCCCGGCCCGCCTACCGATGCTGCCCTGCTGCTCCCCGCTTCGCCTTCATAGGTGATGTCTCCACCTTCCAGCGTGTAGAGCTTCATTACCCCAATCTCCATGTTGGTGATACTCTGGGCTTTTATAATGCTCTGTGGTGGAGGGGGACACCTCTTCTCTGGTGAAAGCTCCTCTGTGCTGCGGGATAGAGACATGTCGCTGCTGGCCATGATGCTAGCCGACATCGTGCGCATCGCCTGCCCTGGCTCTACCCTTATGGGTGATGTGTTCTGGCAGTTGAAGCGCTGGTTGCTGTTCTCTAGGTGGTCTGTGTTATCGTTGGCTGGCTTGGTGGAGGTGGGCCCAGGACCATTCTTGGTCTTGTCCAGCTGGTCCAGCAGCATCATGTTGTCGGTAGGCAGTTTCTCCATATTCATGTTGATCTGGTCCCACTTAGTGTAGGCCTTGCCCACGCCGTTGTGGAGGTCCTTCTGAATGAGCGCAAGCCTCTCCTCCATGGACAGGTAATCAGCCATTTTCTGGGGCGGCACTTGCTGCTGGCTCTTAAGGAGAGCCTGGAGCGAGGTGTGGGAGCCATTGCCGTTCTGGAGCAGAGGGGTGGTCTCCTTATGCTGGTTCATGTTCTCATCTTCATGTCTGAAAAGACAGGGAAACATTGATCGGCCTTAAAAAATGGAAAACTGACGGTCATAAGAACTGTCACAGGCAAAGAGCCTAGTTCTGCTGTTTGTTCTTGTTCATCAATGTCAACATATTAAAGGCAGACACAACAACAAGAAAATACAGGCCTATAACTGGTGGGGAAAAAACATTTTAAGCAATCAGTGCATTCACAAAAAGGGAGGCTCAGACTGCTCTGCTCTGTTACCGGTGAAGAGTTTGTCAGCCATCCACCTTCATTAACAATTTATGGATTTGTTTAAAACCACACCACAGCATTCATGGTCTTGCTCTCCTCTGGTAACAAGACGATCACCTCACTTAGCTGAACTGAGACATTTTGAAAAAAAGGTTAGAACCTGCTTTTAGGTAAGAAGGCCTCTCTCTCGGGCGTGTACAGTGAGTTGTCCTGACTGCTGTCCGTGGTCAGTGACACAGAGTCGGACATGCGCGAGGGTGATGAGCAGTTGCTGTTGTTTTGGTTGCTGTTGGCAACCGTCTCATCCAGTAGCGAGTCTGCGTCTTTGCCTTCATCTGTCACAAAAACAGACATCAATGCAGTGTCAGGGCAGAGTCACAGTATCTGAAGGAAGGCTTTGTTGAATCATCCTTTACATTACCTTGCTTTTCAAAACAATCTCATGAGTAATGTTCTTTATAGCTTTAGTTGCATTCTTTGCTGTCAAGCGAGGTACCTTTTTTGTCCTTACTTAGGGCCACCACTTTTGGCTGGTTGATAGAGATCTCAATCAAAGGTGGTCTCATCTCAGCTATCTTCATCTCCTCTTCCTCATCAGAGAGCTCATCTGAATCCTGAACAACAGTACTGCCTTTAAATAACTGCACAATACTTCAAAAATACAAAGTCAAATAAATAAGGATTATAAGCATTTAGGAACAGCCCTTTGATTACTGAGGGGCCATGGCATCCTATATTTAACATCTTGTAGTGTGTTTGAAACAGATACTAGTTTTATTAAACCAATGTAAGCCATTAGGATCTCATGGATACCTCTAGGGTATCCTCATGACTCATCATGGTCCTGGAGTTCTCAGAAGACTTCAATGGTGCCTTCTGGGAGTCGTAGGATTCTGAAGTTTCCCTTGATTCAGGCATTGCACAGCTCTGCACACAAGGGCTGACTGGCGCTTTGGGTGCCATGTCCACAGCCTTGCCGTTGGTGCAAGGGGCGTCAATCACCTGAACAAAATAGATGACAGGTTGCATAAGAGCTGCATGTTTAATAAGAAAACGTGGCAAACTAGCATTCAATTAGTCTTACATTTCACCTCATGCAAAAACAAACACTGAAGAAAACAAACAATTATATCTTCAAGATTATCTCATCATCTAAACCATCTAATTAAAAATAATTACATATAATTGAATTGAGATTAATCACTTTCTTTGTCTTAACAGGGACAAAACTTAAGTGTGAGACAAAACTTTGGTGTGTTCCACACTTGCTTCAGCCGTGTGTTTATAGAAAGGAAGACAAGACCGCTAACCTTGACTCCCACATCCTGCAACCCGATGTGGTTCCGCTCGAAAGCCCTGGCCTCCCGCCCCGACTCCTCGCTCGACTCGTCTTCCTTCAACCTGTGAGCCACCGACTGGGCGGTCTTCACCATGCTCTTCAACTCATCGGGGTATGGTGTAGGGTACCGCTTCAAATTTCCCTCCTGGAGGAGCCAGAATACACATATTAACACACACACAAGCCAACACATCCATGGTTGTTGGCACGGGTAGCATTAGGAACTCAGCAGACTGGCAGCTTAAGAAGACTCTTCTTGGCAGCCTCGCCAAGATGCTTCCCTCACACGCTCACTGTGCCAGACTGCCATGTTGTGCCAATGGCACACGAGGCATCCAAACGGAAATTTTTGTTTATTGGGGACGCAAAATCTCAAATGGCCAATCACTTCTTAAAAGGCTGCAAATTTGAATAATTAAGTTCAGCAACTCAACAGAGGACTGAGCTCATTCAAACTATTTGTCCTGCAGGTCCAATTTGTTCATTGTGTGTCTACCAACCCGCAGAGGCGCTTCTCTCTCGTCCTTGTCCTCGTCGCACTCAAAGGCCACCTGCGCTCGCTGTTTGCGCTGCTCCTCCCAGAGCGATGGGTTGAAGCTCTCGCTGTCAGAGTTGGGGATGTCTTTATGGATGGGAGAAACAAGAAAAAGCCAAAAACTACAGTGTCACCCAACAGTGCTTTTACAACCATCTTGAATGGATTACATTTGTTCATTTCTCACCCATATCAGAATGAATAATAATAATACATTTGTTTAATCTTCATGAAACTTGGGACTTTGGCCTTTCAGTTTCATACCTCCAATGCTTGATCAGTAAACAATATTATACTTGTATTTATCTGGACGCTGGATAGCCATTACATTATCTGTTCTTTCTATATTTTCTGTTTTGATAAATAGATTTTGCAGTGATTGGTGACTATTTTCTTTCCTTCAAGACATTTTAGTGGTGCAAATATTTCAGTGGTGGTTAGGAGCGCCAAAATGCTGCCGCCATTTTCTGCAACTTCCAAACAAACCATCCCATTATTTGAGAGAAGTGACTTTTTACAATTCATTAGAAGATGAATTTAGCTACTCTACGTGTACACTATTTGCAAATTGATCTGGCTAAAAGTGTCTGCCAAAAGAAGGAAAACTTTAACAGAATGGCGTGCACCAAAAATGTATTAAAAACAGGTTAAGATGCTTTAAAGGCCTGTACACGCTCTGGAACTTTTAGCTAAGGAATCGAAGCAGAGGGTCACTAGACAATAAGTTAATTTTATCCCCCACCCTCTGGAAAACGTTTAGTCTAAATTTGGAAGTGCTGCTTCTGTTCCCCATAACCACTGTTTATTCCAAAAGAAATATCTAAAAGGGATATTTTAATGTATTTTGTTCTGTTACGATAAAGTTATAAAAAGTATTGTTTTTTCTTTTCTAAAGTTTCTAATTGTTAGGTGTTTTGATATTTCGTTTTGTCACTTTAAGAACAACCGGAAGTCAGTAACAGGAAGTGAGGTCATGTGTTAGAAAATTAGGAATGCAGTGAGCACAATCTTTAGAGCTGCTGTTTTAGCTTCTCATTACAAGTCCAGTGGAATCTGCAAACATCGAGTGCCTTTGATAGCATCTTAAGTATGTATTAATATTCATATTTTTATATACAATCACAGATCATTATTATTTAGATATTGTATAAATTGTATACATTTGTTGTATATTGATGCTACTGAATTTGAGTTACCTTTGTTAAGTGCTATACTGTTTCTAGACAATTGGAATCCATATAAGGATGAATACATATAATTTAGTGCATGTTAAAATATTATCTCACATATGTTTAATTTGAAGTTCATAGATAATAAATACATAA
>JAVQJS010000242.1:0-10448 GCA_036024795.1 Galaxias rostratus | reverse complement strand
TCCATCCATTGTCAGAACCGCTTATCCTATGCAGGGTCGCGGGGGGGCTGGAGCCTATCCCAGCTGACTTAGGGCGAGAGGCGGGGTACACCCTGGACAGATCGCCAATCCATCGCAGGTCATAAAGACAATGAATCTTAATACTGTTCCCTTTCAATGTGATTGATTGTTATGGCCAGTGTCAAGCAGTTTCAAGCTCTGTTCAGTGTGTGTGTTAGTTTGTTCCTTTCCCTTCTGTGTTCCCTGCTGGTCCCTCTGTGTGTGCCTGTGGTATGGGGCGTGGTTGTCTTCCTCTCCAGCTCCACCACTCACCTGCTTCCTGTTGCAATTAGCCTACCTGCCACCAAACAGCTCTAACTATTATCTCTTTCAGTAGATATACCAGGGATTTCCATGCAATCCTTGTCAGATTGTTGTTCCACTTAGTGGACTACCTTTTGCTAAATAAAGCCATTGAAATCCTGCCTCCCTCCTTGTCTCTGTCTTGTATTTGGCCTCCCTCTGCAATTCCTAACATTGATAGCTTTTCTTGATTAAGGTATCTTCAATAAATGCTAGCCTTTCTGCCTTTCGTAGTGGCATGTGCCGTAAACATTTTTGACTGGGATAAGTTAATATGTGGGCTCAAATTCTGCCAGAGCAACTTTCTTCTCTTTTCCATGTTATTGCAAGGACTATGGACCCTTTTCTTTGCGTCCTTAGAATCACGTAATCTCTCAACTGAACTAAAAAAAAATAATGAAAAATACCTCCTGTGAGCCAACAAAGAAGCTGCACTACAGGCTAAAACTAAATTATATGATAGTAGCAATCACATAATCCATCCATCCATCCATTATCCGCTGCTTTTCCGGGCCGGGTCACTTATCCGGGACCACGTATTACACACGATATAATCACATTATAAAGTATGGATGGTTTATTGGCTGATCCTTTTCAGTAAAGCTATACTATAACTAGTGTAAATCTCCCAAGAGAGACCCCAAATATCCACTGATGCAATATTTTCATTGTTATACACAGTGCACTCTGCAATTCGTAAGTCTCTCTGATTCTTAGACTTGATAGGCATGTTCTCTGACACTGTGCATTTTCTTGTCAGATAATTGTGGCCGGTTGTGATGTGGTCAGGTAAAACAATTGCATTTGAACATATACGTAAAGAAGACATGGCGCAACGGAAAAAATGAAATATTTAAAGGCGCTTTAAAGGCTTCACGATGAGAAAGGCTGCAATTTCTAATAGACTGAAATGTGGGGAGACCATTTTTTTCATCAATATCAATATCATTCATGCCCTAGATGGTTACAACTCTTGCCGAGGCGTATATTTTACTCTACGCCATATGTTTGCCTTTTTGAGGATACAGGCACAATATCAAAGGTTTATTGAAGTGAAAATGCATTGATATATAAAAACAAATCTCTCTCAGTTATGTTATTGCACACCGTATGACTCGGAAGGCGGACAAAATTAACGCACGGACACAGACACCCGCGTCATTGCACAGAGGTGCTTCGGCGATGCAGATCTGAGAACATGTTTACGCGTTCATTTTTTATGTAAAGCATAGCGGTATAGATCACCGAGTAGGAGAAAATACGAGGGAGCAGAATTCTGCATTGTATCGATACCACGACGCATGCACAATACTTCCCCGTTTGTCCCTTCTTCCACTCAATCCTTCAATAGCATATCCACGCTAACTCCTGCTACTATTCCACCCTTCTCATATTTGGCAGAATTATTTTTCTCGTACCATCCACGTTCCAAGGGATGTTAAACCCCAAAAAGATAAAGACACTTGACAGGCCCGACATCTCTCAAAGCTGCATGAAACATCCTTTCCCCTCCTTATCTTCACCACCCCAGTGCACAGACACAGCTGTCAGCCAATACGCTTGCTAATAGCCGGACAATATTTAAGCAGCGATTAGTGCGCCCAGAAATGGACATTCCCAAAGCCATGGGGCCATATCAGAATATGGAGATGGATGTATGAGGAGCAAGGCACATATGGTGCCACATGCTTGGTGGTTTTAGAATAAAACAACACCAAATAGTTAATAATGTTGACTCAATGAGCCTGTATGTCTAGTCATCATTATGTCAACTTTCATTTAAAACTCAAGTTGGTACTCTATAAAAAAAAAGCTCTTAATTGTTTGCATAAAAAATGCTTTGAAGTGGTCTCTACCACTTGAAATCCTGCAATAAGCAATATGACCTGAATAACTTCAATCAATTAGGTAAGTAGAAAGATTTTGAGTTTAGTCATTAACCATAGGTATGCATCAAAGGGCACGCTCAGTCCTGCCAAACGCCATACAAACAAACATCACCTGACAAAAGCTTCTAAACAAAACGGTCAAGTTTATCGCATGAAATTGGAGTGATGTTTGGTTTGAGCATTATGCAAATATGTTGAATTGGCACATTCAGAACTAAAAAACACCAAACTAGAGGAAGATGGATTGAGGATATTGGGTTAAAGAGTGAACAGCCTGGGTGAACAGCTGCATTAGCTCCATAGCTAGCAATGATCTATGGCAGAGGGCTATTCTTAGCCGCACAGTCAGACATTGCAGGCCGTGTCTAGCCAACTTCCGTTTGCTTCTCAGGAGCGATGGTGATGTTGCTGACACTGCATATTGTGTGTGTGTGTGTGTGTGTGTGTGTGTGTTTGTGTTTGTGTGTGTGTGTGTGTGTGTGTGTGTGTGTGTGTGTGTGTGTGCATGTGTGTGTGTGTGTGTGTCAGCGACATTGTTTCTGGGTTATGCTTCTACAACACATGGTTCTTGCTCATAATGTACGGCCAGGAGGCAACGCTGGCCTACATACTGCACTCTTGTATGACTTAGTGGAGCGGTGTGCAGTGTGTTAAGTTGCATAGCTCAGTGGAAAATAAAAAAGAGGTTGAAATTATAGGGCGAAGTAATTAAGCTCTGAACAAACTCAGTGCCAATGGTACCGCCGACTGCATTCGCTCGCCTCGCGCAACATATTGCAACATCTATTCTCCTTCGCCCACTCCTGCAACATTAGCTGTGTTCTTGCGAGAGAAATCATTAAAATAATTGAACAGAACAGAATTGAAAGAACGCATCACAGAGCTGAATACCCTCATAATATTTGACGATGAACCACCAGACTGATACAAGTGCAATCCCAACATTCCATTAGAGCAATGCAGTGCCCAATCTGGTAATTAACTTGAAACATCCGCAGTAACCACCACCACTCCCCCTAGCCCCGTCACCCCCCTCTCAAACATCTACACTGTGGAATGGCGGGAGCCATGCTTTCAGGATAAATATGATAATGGATTCTGTTTTTTCTGTCAAGTAGCCTCCTCTGTTGTGAGTCAATGAACTTTATACAGCCTAATACACTTGAAGGGCAGGGGCAGATGAGGACACACTTTTTTGAGGACACACACATTTTGAGCTGCAGTATCATCTATATAACAGAGGGAGGCTCTCAGAGAACCATAAAACCCATTTTTAGTCTTTCATGTTTTCCCATTTCACATTGACTTTGTTTTTCTTTTGCGAGTTGGAAAACAATCACTTGCAAAGAGAAGGCATTCCACCAAGCAAATAAGATATAAGATGTATACGTTTAGCGCTTGAGCCTAGCATGGAAACAAAGACATGTCAATGAAAGACATGTCGTCAGCCACCAGCTATCGTGAGCAGAAGGATGACAAAATTAATTGTTTCTGTTAAAGTCCTAAGAAATGTTAGCACACATCAAAGCTAAGGAGAAGTTGTAGGCCTCCATCTTATATCTTTTCATCTCTGATTGTTCATATTTCCACAAAAAAACATGAAACAAGTGAATATTTGCCAAGTCTTACACAGTGCAAGAATTAAATACTTTGCAAAATGAATAGTCACGAGAATGCATGTGTATGTCTATTTGTGTTTGTGTGTAAAGGTATCAGGGAAGACAACGTACTAGCCATAGTTGTGTCAGATTGTTTCTTCAAGGACGTCCGGGGGGCTTCTTAAGAGTTTCAAGACATAATGCCACTTGAGTCCAGCAAGAGCTCTTTGGTATTCATGGCTATTCAAGTCAAGGCCCCTTGAAAGGAACAGTCTCGACTGCAGCACAAGCACGGACTCTCTGCGAACGGAGTAGATTATATACTTCTTTACCGGGGCGTCCGCCCCCTAGCCTTTATGAAGAGGAATAGTCTGTCCTCGATTTATTGTCTTGAAAGAAGCCGTGGAGACAAGGAGAGAGGGATTAGAAGATTAAGAAAGGAGAGCAATAAAAATTAAGAAGGAGAAAGGAGGAAAGGTGAAATGAAGGAAGACATGCTAGAAGGGCATTGGGTGGAGGAAAGGGGTTGTCGGAGGGATGCTTGCTTATTTATCGATTATTAATAGGCTACAGGAAGTAAAAGTTGTCACCTGACTGGCATTTGGGAAACATTATGCAGTGGATGAAGGCCTCCTCTGGGAGCATTATGGGAAATGAGCGTTATTACTGTCCTATTAGGAGACCCCGGCGACTTGGGTTCTATTTTAGGCACGGCAGATCTAATTATATGTGTTTTCAAAATGGGAAATAGACCATTTTTGCCTCTCTGCCGAGAAAGAATGAGCCAGAAATGTGTGAGTTTGTCAGTAAGTTAGTTTGTGTGTGTACATGTGTGTGTGTGTGTGTGTGTGTGTGTGTGTGTGTGTGAGAGAGAGAGAGAGAGAGAGAGAGAGAGAGAGAGAGAGAGAGAGAGAGAGAGAGAGAGAGAGAGAGAGAATCTGGAATCAAGTCAGAAGCAGCCCTAACCAAATCTCTGGACAAAGTAATTACATTATCTCTGTAAATGTTGCATTTTCATTTGGCAAGATAATTTATTCATGCGCCAGGCCCCTTGTTTTTCTGGAAACTCCCTAAGATGAACCAGCTTCTCTCTCCACCTGCGTAATCTTGTTAATTCTTCCATCTTACCTTTGTTTCAATAGCATCCAGCCCCCCAGGTCTCCCTCAAAACCCCGTCTCAACATCCCCAACTTCCCTGTCACAACCTCCCCCCGGCCCCTCCTAGCTTTGAGAAAGTATCTCAATTAAACGAGGCTGACATTGCTAACATTCATTAGGAGGGGTAAGGAGAGTGTTGACTGTGTCCCAGCGACATACTTAGGAGTGTGTGGGCAATGATGGTGACGTAACCACGGAGACAGCTACAGACCATAATCTGTCTCATTGGGTCCAATCAAAAAATTTATTTTTGCATGGTCCACAAAGATCCATGACAACCCTCTTCATTTCCAGGGACACATTACATTGTTTTGTGGATTCCTCTATTTGACAAGATGTTAGTCTGACATATTGTGTCTTTGCAGTGCAGATGGCACCTAGGTCCTTGCATTGGGCTGTTTTGTGAAAAACAAGTGTTCCAACAGAAAAGACTGCATGTCCTACCAAACCTGTCCTGTAGAAAGTGCCACAGCTTCATGGCCAACAAACCCCCTGTGCCCCCTTAAATGCAACGTTGCTGTTTGTTTGTCATCATGAAGTCAGTGAACGGTCATACATATTTAACATAGCACATAGCACTGAACACAAACGTATAATACATAATAATACTGAACTCCCACTCGTCGAATGCATAAACTACGCAGATTTTCAGACTAATAAAACAACACTTATGATGGGGGCGGGGATTCCCCGAGGACCAGTGCCGAGGGGAAGTCAAGGAAGGCATGTAGAACGCAATTGAGACGCAGCACGGGTTTAACAAGGACTCCCAGCTGCAGCCGCTTGATGCTAATCATACACGTTTCCTTGTAAAGGCAGCAGTGGCAAAAAGTGGGCATTCTATCTGACAGCAGTAGGTTATAATTATCAACAGTGGAAATCTTGGAAATAATATTCTAAACAATATAATTCTAAACAATATGATCCTTATTATATATTAGAACTCATTTCAAATGATGTAAACAAATACTCTGCTATAACTCCAACATCGGTCGATGGGAGTACCTACCATAGCAATAGCTATTGACGCAGCACTCAGCTAAGCAGGAGCCCAGCTAATTGCTGTAGCTACTGCACACCCAGGAGAAGCAAAGGGGACTGATGTGAGATAGGATCAAAGCTTGTGGGTCTTGTCCTGTGGATGCCTTCATTGATTGGTTGTAGTTGGATTGATGTACTGACCGTTGTATTGACTCTGGACTCACACCATCAAACCCACTACCCCTTTATCTTTAGCCATTTTGGGTATCAACAAGCGTCCGAAGTGTGTTCGATGCCATGGCCATCGTAGAGATGGATAGCACCTTCACCTTGACACAGGCATACACATAGGCACACACGCGACTATTATTGATATATCTGCTTCTTTCTAGCATACACAAACACACATGCACCCATACATCCAAAATACTTTTTGTCAATTGAAAGCAAGCAAGTTTCCGGTGTGCCACAAACTTACATCTCCATGCCAGGATGCTGACAAAACAAGTCGCTCACATCAAATAAAAATAAAGCAAACACCCTCCCAAAAAGAAAGAACGTGTAGAGAATGATATGAGGAAAGGATGTTCTGGAATTAAGAAAGCTAATCCTGATAGGCGGGGAGGATGAAGGAGTGCGGATCTGACGGATTTCTTCCTGGCAACCCACTGAGGTCACGGTTACGGCCACCGATAGGTGTAATACATTATTCACTCTTCTTAGCTGCTTGGTTTTTGATTCAACTCAATCCCTGCGGCAGGAAATTAAATCAAAAATCAGTCGGCCATCCAAAGACGAATTCTACTTTCAGGGCTGCAGCAAAAACAAAAGGGAGTGAGTTGGAGAAAAAAGGTAAATTGAAAGAGGCAGAGCGAGAGAGAGAGAGAGAGAGAGAGAGAGAGAGAGAGATTTGAGTGAACAAGTCTATTGATTGGTTGGTTGACAGGAAGGGGGAAAAGTGTCTTTCTTGGGGTCACCGAAAGACACCAGAACCAAACTATAAGAATGACATGCTAACGGAGCCAGTGCTGCAGGTCAAGACCTTAAACTGCGTCTACCCATCTAACGCATGCACGCACAAGCACATTTCTTTACATAACCTCCCGATTTTGATTATTTTTCCAGAAAGCAATTACTATGTACTATTTCCACCAACCGTCTGGTTCCTAAGCAAGTAGTTATTTCCTGTAGAAAGGCACTCTCTACCGTATGTATGGAAAGAGTGTTTGTGTGTATGGTTGTGTGTGAAAAACACTTCACACACGCATTCAAAACCTTCCAATATTTTTCACCACATGGAATCACTCACAACAGGCTATCACAAGGGTTCAATGACAATTGTCTCCATCTTTTCTTTCAGGCATCAAAAATACATTTGGTATGGCCGCCCCCTACTACCGTGGTCCGGCCAAGAAAGGTAACAAAACAAAAACCATAACAACAGGCGCAGATGAAAAAAACTATATTGTTTCAAAAAGGGACTCCAGTCTGACATTGGGGCCAAGACAAACAACAAATACGTAAAGAGAAAGAAGCAGTGGTCCAGTGTGCCACTTATTTTCTTGGTTGTAAAGGAAAGCATATCACTTCTCTCATGGGCTGTGCTTCTTGTGAATTTTAATCAACACTTACCATGGCATCTAATTCCCATACCTACAATAATCACCAACAGTGCCAGTGGTGGAGACTTATTGTCATTAATTTTCCCCACCTTTGTTCAGCAATTAAACTTATACCATTCTAAACAATGTCTGATACGTCCTCCAGGTGACCCTCCACCAGGTGACCTCACATGTTTCAACCCTGACCTCTTGACCTCTGGCCCCTTTTCCTGGACAGCCGCTCTGGACGATGAGCGAAAGGGAGAGGTGTAGAAAGAGAAAAGAGGAAGGAAGGAGGCTAATGAGGGAGAGGTATGAAAGGAGAAGAAAGAAGGAGAAAGCAGAGGCGGTGGTGCAATGTGGCTGGCTGGCTGGCGGGAGGGGCTGACAAGAGGGCAGCCGAGGCCAGCTCGGCACCTGTCCCCACGGCGTCCTGCACCTTTTCACTTTCAACACTGACAGAGAGGCAGCCAGGAGCAAAAGAACACACACATGTACACGCATTATATAGACACACCGCACACACATAGACCCACACATACATTCATTCATAGACACACACATTCACAGGTGCGTTTGCTGTCAGCGTATCACAGTGACACTCTAATCACCTGTCGTCTGGCCAGTCATCAGACACTGACAGTCCTATTTCTGGAAGACAGGTAGGTGAGAATCTGCGGCTGTGGATGTGTGTGTGTGAGAGCCGTTTGTGTAAGTCTTTAATTTTATGTGTGCTCAGCCACTGTGTATTTCTGTGTTTGTTTGTGTGCACAGGTGCATGCTTATGAGTATGGGTGTTTGACATGTGGGTGTCTGTGTGTGAGCTGTAAGCTTGTGTATTTGCATACAGTTTGTGTTTGTGTATGCCTGTGTATGAATGCTTATCATGCATGTGTCTTGCCTGTCGTATGTGTGAATGCTTGTATACCTGTACTTAAACAGTGTGTGTGTGTGCGTATGTGTGTGTGTGCGTGCGTGTGTGTGCGTGTGTGTCGTGCTCCCAGTGACAGCTCCTGTTGCCTTACAACATCATAGCGCAGCACCAGCTGCTAGCCTTCCTACTCTTTCTGCCCATCTCCCCTCCAACACTTCAGACTGGCTTTCAAAGAAAGCCCTTTGCCTTGCACAGGGCTGGAATGTGCACTTGCCGTATTTTCTAAGGGAATAAAACATCAAAGGCATGGGCATTGCGTTCGGAAGGAAAGATGTGGGCCAAGGTTAAGTGCTATTTAGAGAGAGTTAGAAGAATCTGATTTGGCATTTTGCCTTCTGTTCCCCACTGAGGCGAGCAGAAGGAGTCAGATGAACAGATGTGAGGACTCAATACATTTGCCATAGCTACTGAAGGAGTTTTGACTTGACGCTGCCACAGAAGACTTCGGTCTCTGGTCATTATCTCTGACCGTATTTAATGTTTTCTGTCCTGGCTTTTAACCCGTATGGATAGGTGAACAATGGAATATTTCCTGGACTGAACGATGACATTCCACTTATCCAGGCATGCAGCGAGTCCTTCACAGAGTCAGTGGCTGTACACCAGCCCTCTTTAATCATACACAGCTCTGTGATCCCTCTCTTCTGTTATCGCCACATGCCTGAAGTCAGGGAAAGGTCACCGTCCTAAGAAAGTGGGGGATAATTGATGCTGCAGGTCGATGGAGGAGCTTGTCTACCCCTCAGATCCATCTAAGTGCTGCATTACTGAAGACAGGAAAGAGCCCGGTGTCATGGGGTGGCCAAAAATCAGGCACCAGAGAGAGATAGAGAATCCCCATAGCCCTAAACATTAGCAAAGGGTGCCGGCTTTCTAACCTGACGTCTGGCGCATTGCCTCGCAAAGTGCCCATCTAGCCACACTCAATACCTCATCAAGGAAGCGTGTCTTTACAAGGAACGCACTGCAACTGGCTGCTAGAGAACAAGAGATACAGATTGAAGACGACAGAGGAAAAGGGTGATGAGAGAGGGAGAAGGGGGGGGTATGGAGATAAGGAGCTATTCATCTGAAAGCTGTCGTCTGGCTCCCACCTGAGTATTAGTGTAACCAGCCTTCCATTAATGCCCTCTGTCACCCAGATGCACTCTGGGAAAGTAGCGCCGCCGTTGAGGGGGAAATGATGGTTATCAGCGTAATCACAGTCGATTCCACCCTCCCGCCTTTTAGTGGTCCTCACAGCCCCCCACAAACAAATGGCCTATTTGCAAATGCAATGAAATAAATGATCGTTACAATGGGTGAGAAAAAAGATTAGGCTTGAAAGTTTTGTATTGTATTATAAAAGTAACAGTGAGAGGGCGATACAATAGGCAATTTCACATTCTCTCTTCTCGTTCTTCTTTTTGGGGAGTTTGGTTGAGAGAACACGCCAGTGGAATACGACCCTGGCGTCCCCTGCTTTCTCATTCTCTGCAAACAAAGACAATGTCTGGATTTTAAGTGACTATTAAAGTTTTTGTTCAAAGGGAAGAGATGAGATGTACTCTCTCAAATAGATGTCCGATCAGCTTGGGACGTTCACGTTTCCACGCCTGCTGCTCACCTGAGGAGCTTCATTCATGGTTGCCATCCAACGATGCTCATTGATCATTTGTCGCGAACAAGAAAAGGTGGGTGCAGAATGGAGGTTATTATTTTGTTCCATTTTCTCCATACGCCACAATAACAACAAAAGGTCAGCAATACGGCAACACTGTTTTGAACAAAGTAAAATTCTCACAGAACCTTAACCTCCAGCTACCATTATCTCTCCCAGATATACAGTATATATCATCATCATCATCATCTTCATCCGCTTATCCGAGGTCGGGTCGCGGAGGCAGCAGTTTCAGCAGGGCTTCCCAAACTTCCCTTTCCCGGGCCACATTAACCAGCTCTGACT